>CM052897.1:120366487-120404084 GCA_028534135.1 Potos flavus | reverse complement strand
GTGGAGAGGGAGGGCTCTGCTGGTGTCTGAAATACACGGTACAGGAAATCCCTAGAGGAGAAACAAGCGTTTTTGGGATATTAGTGAAATATTTCACTAGCCACCTGTAGCCAGTCCCGCCGTGTCCGCTGAGACCCGACGTTCTGTTGCGCGTGATTGCTGGAGGAGACTCCTTCCGCGGTGCAGGTGTCCCATGATGCATTAGCCCTGGCTTTAAGGTTACTGACATAACAGTACTTTGTTATTGCGTACGGATTTTCCTAATTGCAAGACACCTTATGATTTATGACGCCGTCTATGATTAGACAAAGCTGAACCAATCAATATCCTATTAATTACTAGTCTCTGTTTTACACGCACTCTAAAATATCCGACTTCGGAAAAGTTGTTATCTCAGCCAGCAGCCAACATAAGACACATTTTTCATAAATACAAAAGGCTCGTGTCACCTGAAGAGGAAGCCATTGTGCCGAGAGAAACAGACTGCCGTTTACGTGGGAGCAGACGGATTACTCTGTGTCAAAGAGAAAATCATTCAGTTAGTTGATCACGTCCTGTTCTCGAGGAGACTGGAAAGAAACTGTGTGAGACCGGCATTCTCTGCCAGGACATAGGATTGCATAAAGATGAGTGTGACCCACTTTTCCCGAATATGTTGCTCCGCTGAGTACCGAAGTCTCCCACCCGATCGGTCCAACAGCCTCACCCGGGGGTATTTCTGGCAATCAGGGCCACGGAACTGGGCGCGGACATTCAGGTGCTAATTTAGATCATGCCCTTACTGGACAGGAACAGCTTTGAGGCTTAGGGTTTAGGAAACACATGCTTTGAAGCCAAATTATTCCCCCTACTGAGGCCCTGCCTCTCCCTCTGCCTCCCCCCACCCTTTTCTCTCTTTCTTTGAAATTGCCTCTGGGATTGCCCTCTGTACAGAGGCGGGGCGCTTCCTGCCGAGCAGGCACTTGGGCTCAGGCGCCCCTCTCTGCTACCAGCGTAAGTCACTTGCCCTGCATCCCGCTTCCCTACAGGACCGTCCTCATCAGCTGGGTTGAGAACAGCTTGCAAGAGCTCCTACATCCAAATCTGTGTCGCAGGACCCCTGGGCAGTATCGGGATGGCTGGCGAGGAAAGAGCCTCCCCACTGATGTGCCACTGATGTGCCACTGATGTGCCACGGGCCTTAGATACGGTAGGGGTCTCTGACGTGCTAGCCTCACTCTCCTGGGCTGTGAGACTTCCTTCCTTCCTTCCTTCCATCCCTCCTGTCTCTCCCTTTCTTTCTTTCTTTCTTTCTTTCTTTCTTTCTTTCTTTCTTTCTTTCTTTCTTTCTTTCTTTCTTTCTTTCTTTCTTTCTCTTTCTTTCTTTCTTTCTCTTTCTTTCTTTCTTTCTTTCTTTCTTTCTTTCTTTCTTTCTTTTTCTTTCTTTCTTTCTCTTTCTTTCTTTCTTTCTTTCTTTCTTTCTTTCTTTCTTTCTTTCTTTCTCTCTTTCTTTGTAATGAAGATTATTGTCTCTTTAAATAGATTAGCCATCAGCTTGTCTTTCTGCCTTACAAATGGGCAAGTGCATAGGGAACACACACCCGGGCCCCAGCTCCGACATTCTGCCCCAGAAAAACCTGGGGTCAACTGCAGAGCACAGTCTCTCTGGTCTTAGTGTGGGGAGGGGGATGGTGCCTCCTGCCCCAGGACCGGTCACGGCCGGGACCCGTCTGTGCAGCGAGGACCTTGGCCTCTCCTCCCCACGTCCAGGGAGCTTACTGTGACTTACCTGTTTCGGTTCTGATGGCGCTTTGGGAACAGAGAGTGAGAGGAGGTAGTGACAGAGGCCCATGATCCTGCGAGAATTTCAGGGACCAACTTTCCCAGGGAGGGGGAACTTGACATTAAAGTCCTTAGCCATAAACACAAACCGATTTTGTAGCTTTGGGGTATGTTTTATCAAAAGATT
The DNA here is from genome assembly GCA_028534135.1 of Potos flavus. Classification (NCBI taxonomy): domain Eukaryota; kingdom Metazoa; phylum Chordata; class Mammalia; order Carnivora; family Procyonidae; genus Potos; species Potos flavus. Next base: position 120,402,136 of record CM052897.1, on the reverse strand, counting down.
TTTTCAGGTCACTGGACGAGCCAGCAGACACACACACACACACACACACACACACACACACACACACACCCCAGAGTGAGGCAGAAGCAACACTCCTGTTTCCCAGCCCTCCCTCCAGCTCTCTGAACGCCCCGGGCAGCCCCAGGCCTGACCACCACACTCCAGCCGGCCAGCTGTGGGAGCTCTAGCGGATTCTTCCAGAACACGCCTGATGGGACCCCAGCTCCCAGCGCCACCCAGGAACCCCAGAGCGGCCGCGGATGAGCTGATGGAGAAGCCCTGGTTTCTAAGAAGGGAGGTCTGAGCTTCTGCAGGGAGCTCGCACTAGAGGGAGAGTGAGAAACAGATGCGAGGTCCCTCCCGCCTTTGTTTTAGGCTTTGTGTTTTAATGAAGATAATTGTCTCTTTAAATAGATTAGCCGTCAGCTTGTCCTTCAGCCTCACAGACGAGCAGAAGGAGGTCTTCCCGGGTGTCAGCCTGTGAGCCCCGGCCCCCGTGCCGGGCTGGCGGGAAGCCTCGTGGGGGGATGCTCCCCATCCGAAGGGAGAGCCGGTCACACTGAGGGGCCCCCAAAGCACAAGTCTTGTAGGCTCTGCAGCTCAGAGAACGCCCGACTCAACCCGAGCTGGTTTAAAGGGCACAGGGAATGCACTGCCTCGGGAAAGAGGGGTCTGGGAGGCGGCCCCCAGTCCCGCGGAAGGGCTCTAGCCCTCCGTGTCTCTCTGCTCTCCGCCCGCGGGCAGCGCAGCGCTCACATCACGTCTGCAGCATCCTCAGCCATCACATCCCCAAACCAAAACCTCCAGCGGCTGCGAGGGACGACATCCCTCCCTCGTGCCCTCTCGGAGAGCGAGGAAATCCCGCCCTGGGACATGGGGACTTGGCAGCACGGGGCCGGGGCGTTGGGTCACCTCAGAGCGAACCCGGGCGATCCTGCGGCCGCCGGAGGACGCACCCAGCAGAGGAAGGGCTGGCCGTCCCCATTCTCGCAGCCGGCGTGTGGCCCGCAGCCTGACGCCCAGGGCCCGCGGGGCCACCTGCCGCACGGAGCTCCAGGAGGCAGAGGCAGATGGCCGCAGTTCCAAACCTCGTCACCAGAGATGCTGCCCGGGAGGGCAGGAGCCAGGAGGCAGGAACGTGCTGGCATCCGGGGAGCCGCCAGCAGCAGGGCCAGAGGAAGGGGAGAGGCGGGAGGCAGCTCGGGCACAGTTTCAGCCGGAGAGGGTCCCCGCGTCCTGCTGCATTCTTCTCACACGGTCCCCTGCACGGGATCTCCACTATGACATCAAACCCACATTTCTAACAGAGCGGATGCTGGACCCTCCTATGAATACGGATATTTTGAACTGACCATAAAGCATACTTGGGTCTTTTTGTTTATTTTGTTTGTTTGTTTTGTTTTTTACAACAGCGGCATATCAGGGGAAAGGAGATAGACTAGACTATATATTTTAAAAAAAGAATTTGAGGATACAGATCAAGAAATAAGACCTTCAACTACTGGTCATAATCATTAAGATTTAAGTAACCACAGTTTTTTGGGTGGGAGGCTTTGCTTTTCAGATTTATTCACTTTGTTCTAAAATAGTTCTTCTTAGGTTTGAATTTTCTTAGAAGAAGGGAAAAAAAACCCCTCAAACCTTTAAGTTATGTTTGCCTCACAGACTGGGTTCTGTTTGTGGGTGCCAAACAGAACTATCATTTTCTATGAAAAAGTGTTTTTTTAGAGAATATTCTAGGCATCACCATTCTGCAACTCCTCGTTCGCAGAGCCTTGGTATCATTGTCTAAATAAAGCACTAAGTAGGGTGGCCAATTTTAAGCTTAGAAAAGATTATGGTAAATGAGTCTCTTTTCAAAAGTTGTACAGTCTTGTTGGTGAGCTCGATAACTCTACGCTTTCCCAGGGGAAAGACCTGAGATTCTGCAGGGTGCAGAAGGGGGGCAAAGTGTAGAATCTTGCTAGGAAGCCCCCTAAAACCCACAGGTTTCGGGGGTTCACCCATTCTCCCCCGCCGCGGAGAATCATTTACACTATGGGACTTGGGGAGAAGTCAGGCAAATTCTTCCAGGGATCCGGGGTGGGTTCTCTGTTTGCTGGCCTTCGGGGTTCAGGGCCGCACTGTGGGAACCCCCGGCCCCATCCCCACTGAGACCCGAAATGAATGGAGAACACAGTTCCTGTAGACAGGCAGCCCCCTGTCCACCAGCCCACAGGGCCGGAAGACTTGAAACTGAATAAGCTCTGGCGGTGAATAGACGGAAAATGGCGGAAGAAACGAGGAAGTGTCATGGAAAGCAGTTCGTGTTTCCCCAAAACGTTCATCGTAGAGTCACGCTCTGACTCAGCAATTCCAGTCCCAGGTAGCTACCCAAGAGAAACGCGAACGTGTCCACAGAAAAAGGTGGACACGAGTGTTCTAGCAGCATTCTTCGTAAGAGCCCCAAAGTGGGGACAACCCACGAGCCCAGCAAATGATGACCAGACAAGGACAATCTGGTATTCTAGTGATGGAATAAAAGGTGTCGGCAAAAAGGAATGAGGTACGGAAACACACGACAACAGGGGACCCCCGGCAACACGCCGTCTGCGAGAAGCCAGATGCACAAGACCATGTGGATGCGAAACATCCAGAACAGGCAACTCTGTAGAGACAGAAGGGATAAGAGCGGTTCCCTGCGGCTGGAAGAGACGGAAGGGGGAGTGACAGCTCAGAGGAATGAGGTTTCCTTTCGGGAGAACAAAAAATTCTCCATCTAGACCTTGGGGATGTTTGCTGAACCCTGTGAATATACTTTAAAAAACATGATGCCCTTTCAATGGGTGCTTTGAATGGTATGTGAATTGTATCTCGGTAAAGGGAAAAGGAAATTGCAGACTATTCTATCAATCCATAAAAAGACAGAAAAGCAGAAAAAAGAAACAAAGAAAAATCCCCATGCAGAGGTAATAGTACATGGTAAATAGGGAACCCCAAGATGATGCTAGAACGAAATACAACTATATCAGTAATTATAATAAATGGGACACATTCATCCTCAGGTTACATTACAAAAAACCCAGCTATGTACGTGTTTGGTTTGGCACTTCCAAAAAGCAGATGGTGAAACCTGGTTATCCAGGCAAGAGATGAGTTAGAGGCCACACCTGCGGTGGGGGTGAGGAGGAGCTGGGCTAAGCGGAGTGAGCTGACGTGGAGGCAGGTCTGACCCCGGGAGGGGGAACAGGTAAGGCGTGGGATGGGAGCATCTCGGTCTCTAGTTCTAGGAGAGTTTTGCCGGGTTGTGGGGATTCCTCCACCCAAACCACACGCCAGAGAGAGATGCCTGCCATCTCCAAAATGGACCTGCCCCTTCTCTGTCCTCGGCGGGAAGCCGCCAGAAGCAGCGCACAGCCCGACCGCGGATGTGGAGGTGGGTCTGGGAGCACGCCCCTCAGGGACCAGAAGGCACACTCGTGGCCACCAGCACAGCTGTCTATCGATGTCACGACATGTTATAAACATCATGCAGAAAAGTTGACAATTAAGGGTCTTGAGAGAATAAGCTCAGCAAAGAAACACTTCCCACTTTGATCTGGGATACATTTAAGCAGTAACAGAATTATTTGGGAGGAAGGTTACAGCTCAAAGACTTTAAGTGGCCTCGTTTCACTCCCACTTAAGGAAAAATCTCCCAAAGCTCTAAGTCATCGACCCAAGATTTTAGTCTTTGCTAACTGCGATGGCTAATTCTCTGTATCACCTCGACCGTATCATGGGGCGCCCATGTGTCTGACTAAACATTATTTATGGATATGGCAGCATCCCATATTGGCTCCCCGATCTGTGGGGTGAAAGGCAAATTGGCCGAGCCGCTAGATCTGTCTCTACCTAGGAAAACGGTACACCTAAACAATGGTGCAGGGCGCCTGGGGGGCTCAGTCGGCTAAGCGTCTGCCTTTGGCTCGGGTCAGGATCTCACCCTGGGATTGAGTCTCGCGTCGGGCTCCCTGCTCAGTGCGGTGTCTGCTTCTCTCTCTACCTCTCCCCCCTACTCGTGCTCTGTCTCTCTTGCGCGCTTTCTCTCTCTATCAAATAAATAACTAAAATCTTAAAAAGAAAAAAAAGCAATGGCGGCTTTCAAGATGGATTGCAGAGATCACTGCTACCGTCAAGGAGTTGGAGAAGGCAGGGGTGACGATTGCTTCCACAGCCCCATTTAGCTCCCCTCCCGGCCTGTGCGGAAGACAGATGATGCATCACAGTGGACTATCATAAACTTAACCAGATGGTGACTCCGTCGGCAGCTGCTGAATGAGATGTGGTTTCATTGCTTAAGCAAGTTAACCTACCTCCTCATACCTGGAATGCAGTGTTGATCTGGGAAATACCTTTTTCTCCATCCTTGTCAGAGACGTTCACCGGAAGCAGCTGGCTCTCAGCTGGCCACCATCACCGTCGTAGCACGGCGCGGGAATTGCCCTACGCTGTACCTTCATCCACAGGGTCTTCGTGCTCTTTCCCCTTCTACGAGACATCGCTCCCATCCATTCCCTCGATCACAGCACATCTGCTGACCGCGCCCAGTGAGTGAGAACTGGGTGCAACTGATCCAGGCTTCTTGATAAGACATTTGGGTGTCAGCGGGTGGGGAACAAATCTCACACAACTCCAGGGGCCTTCTACCTCGGTGAAATTTCAAGGAGTTCAGTGGTGTGGGGCATGTCGAAGTATCCCTTCTTAGGTGAAAGACAAGTTGTGGCCCTGACCCACGTTTCAGTGGTCATGTGATTTGTGTAGACCTTGAACCGTCCTGTAGGTCACGGCCACGAATAGGGTCACGGTGACTATTTAAATAGGATGGGACCAAAATAAGATTCGGAATAGACCTTGAGAGAGGTGAGAGATAATATGCCCACTCCTGAGATACGTCGGGATTCTCTCCAAACTTCTTACACAGTGATTCTCTGGTAAAATGGCATTGATGGCAAGGGTTAAAGAAAAATAGCCAAGGATGAATTCAGCGGCTTCTCAGCTCTGCCTTTGCTCGGCCACAGTATTTTTAGCTCATTCGATCCTGCATTTCTCTACTTCGGATACTGCTCGTTTCTTCTCTAGCTTTCTGCTGCCGCCAGGACGCTGGTGGGGGCCTCTCTCCTGCTGTTCCCACCTTCCGCCCCAGAAGCCTCCCGGCACCTGCTTTCGCTGGCAAGGGGGCACTTCCCGCTTCTAGACCTAACATCTGAGCAGGAAGCGCATCTATGATTGTGCGCTGGGAATGTGGTTTCAGTTTTCCCCCTTTCAGGCCTCAGTGTCGATTCTTTGTTCCCAGAGTCTGGTGATGAAAACAAAACAGTTTTTGTTTGATGCTCTTTTAAATGAAGCAGAGGAAATAGGGATGAATAAATCGTAAGGTATTTCTTGAGCTATTTTACCAGCCTATGGTTATCCTGCCTCTCCTACCCCATCCTCCATCCCCACATGCTCACATGCACGCACCCGCCCTCCTTGTGCTCTCACACACGCTCACACACATGCACCAACCCTTCTCGTGCTCTCACGCACGCTCACACACATGCACCCACCCTCCTCGTGCTCTTATGCACGCTCACACACATGCACCCACCATCTCTATGCTCGCACACACGTGCACAAGCATGCACCCACCCTCCTCGTGCTCTTACAAATGTGCACATGCATGCACCCACCCTCCTCGTGCTCTTACACATGCACACATGCATGCACCCACCCTCCTCGTGCTCTTATGCACGCTCACACACATGCACCCACCATCTCTATGCTTGCACACACGCGCACAAGCATGCACCCACCCTCCTTGTGCTCTTACACACGCTCACACAGATGCACCCACCGTCTTGATGCTCTCACACACGCGCACAGGCATACAACCACCCTCCTCGTGCTCTCGCTCACGCTCACACGCATGCACCCACCCTTTACGTGCTCTTACACATGCTCACACGCATGCACCCACTCTCCTAGTGCTCTTACACACGCTCACACGCATGCACCTGCCCTCCTCGTGCTCTCACACATGCTCACATGCATGCATCCACCCCTACATGCTCTTAAACACGCTCACGTGCATAAAATATGTAATATAAATAACAAATACAACTATATATAACATCTGAATATATAACGTATTCATAATCACAATTTATACATTATATATTTTTAGAAATTTATTTTCATATTTGTATTATTTACTATATGCATGTATTTATATTTATATAACACATATTTATAAAATTATGTAATAGTTGTGTAACATATAAATATAAATACATACATATAATAGTGAATATAAATATATGAATATAATAGATACATGATATGCACGTAGATAGAAATTTCTTAGTAATAATAAAAAGGAACCCAATAAAAATGTCCAAAAGGTCTACAGACATATCACAGCAGAAGATACATGAGTGGCTAACAAGCACAGGAAAGATCCTCCACATCGCTGCTCATCAGAGAAATGCACAGGGAGGCGTGATGAGATACCGCTGCGCCCAGTGAATGGCTAAGTATACAAGGACTGAAGCTTCCAAGGGTTGGTAAAGACGTAGAATAAATGGACTCCCATTCAGTGCTGGTGGAAATGCAACATGGCACATTTTCTTTGGAAATAGTAAGGTTAAGTATTATAAGGTTAAATATGCACTTGCCTGCCTATGACCCAACGATCTCATAAGTGTCTCCCCAAGAGAAACAGAAACATGTCTACACAGAGTTGTGCACACAAGTTTTCAGAGCAGCCTTATTCTGGATAGCTTAGTACTGGAATCCACCCGAATGTCACCGACTGGTGAAGGGATAAACACACCATGATACCCACTCTCGCGAGAAAACACTCAGCAACACAGAGGAGCAATGTAGTCATTAAAGAGTCAAAGCGAAAATCTAGAAAGAGGATCATGTCTTTCACGTGAAATTCTACCAAGAGCAAAATGACAGCAACAGGAAACAGATCAGAGTGTCTGGGGCCAGGGGATGGGGGAAGGAACCAACTGCAAAGGGAAACAGGAAATCTTTGGGGCCACCGGACGGTTGTATGTCTTGACCGTGGTGGTGGTTATGCAACTGTGTACAATTACCAAAATGTATCTGATCGTGCACTCAAACAACATGGTTGAGATGACCTCACTCAGAGGTGTGACATCATAATTCAGAGAGCAGCCTCACAGTCGGGCTGTCTTTGAATACCAGTGATTTCCTCTGTAACACTATCGCAGGCACATATTAGTGCTTGGTAAGGTCATTCACATCCTATTCGCTTTAAGGAAACACTAACTTCTGAGCAGCCGCTAATGTGCCAAATCATGAATCATTAAATGCTAAAGAAGAATGTAAACTATTTACGATTTGTCTTTCCGGGAAGCAGGACAGTAATTCTAGAGAATTAGTCTAAATATTTTGGAGCTATTTCGTGAAATGCTTTTTAAAAAAAAATTTTATTTAAATTCAATTTCATTAACTTATACTATATTATTAGTTTCAGAGATGGAGTTAGGTAATTCATCAGTCTTACGTGACACCCAGTGCTCATTCCATCACGTGCCCTCCTACATAAATGCCCATCCCCCAGTTATCCCATTCCCCCCCCATTTCCCCTCCAGCAGCCCTGTTTGTGTCCTAGAGTTAAGAGTCTCTTCTCGTTTGTCTCCCTCTCTGTTTTCATCTTATTTTATTTTTCCTTCCTTTCACCTGTGTTCATCTGTCTTGTTTAAAAGTGCTTTTAGGGCTCTGAGTACATTTTTCTGATCCTTCTCAGTGACAGGAAGATTTTGTCTTGGAAATTGAGTTCAGTTTTTGCAAATAGTTAAAAGTCATTTTGCGTTTAGTGGCTTGAGTTAAGTAGGTAACCGACTGTTTTAAGGGGTGATACTCATTTGGGTGCTCAGACTCGAATGGGCTTGTGAATCGACAGCCTCAGACTTTCAAATTTTTCTGCATCTCTATAGACTTCAGTTGTCCTCAAAATTCATGCCAAGACGAGCCAGCGTGCCCGCACCTGCTCTGGGTGCCTGTCTCCGCTTCGTTCGCGGGGCACATATTTTTGCTATGAGCAAAGGAGGGACTGTTAGAACAATGGCGAGTAACTGGATGTAAAAAGAAAAGAAAGAAAACATGATCTGAGAGTGTTGAGCCACTGATAAGAGTGGGAATTGTGGGTGATACTTGTTTCTGGAGAGTAACCTTGAGTTTGGCTGGAGTCACTTTGGGGTCAAGTTGCTACGGAGGAGTCAGGACGGAGGTGAGCAGGTCATGAGAAGTGAGACGGGATAGGTCTTCCGGGGGAAGTTTATGTGAGAAATAGTGGGCTTGCGCCCAAGTCTAGGGGGGTTTCACCGTACCTCGGCAGCTGCCTTCACCCGTCCCACCCTCCGGTCCTAAAGTGGAAGCTGGAATTTCAACTAAAAACGCATTGGTTTTATTTGTACGTTTTAAGGTCAAAACTTAGAAGAAGGATCGTGTTTATCCATCTAGTATCCAAGTGATAGTACAGGAGGAAAGAGAGGTTATGTCTATAGGGTCACTGCGGCACACCATGTGTCAGATCTGGGAGGCTGCGGGGCTCAGCCGATGAAGCGTCTGCCTTCGGCTCAGGTCATGATCTCAGGGTCCGGGGATCAAGCCCCGCGTCGGGCTCCCTGCTCAGCAGGGAGTCTGCTTCCCCCTCTCCCTCTGCCCTTCCCCCCGAGAGTGCTCTCTCTCTAGTAAATAAATAAAATCTTAAAAAAAAAAAATAGAATACAGATGGAATGCATCATGTGGGATGGTCTTATCGACAGGAGTGCCCGACGGAGCTCTCAGCACGGAGAAGACTGTGTCTGTGATTGCATACGAGACCCACCTGTATGTAGGCCCCGTTACTGACGACGGGAGACGCGGGGACGCGGTAGCCAGACCCGGAGGTGGGGACACGCTGTAGGACCAATGAGCCCGGTTCTTAAGTGGCGCCTCAAATACATGCCATGAAAACGGTGTGGGGTTGGGGGATGTCAGGGTGACAGACCGAAAGAGATAAAGGAGATCTACCAACCAAATGTAAAATGTGGTCCTTCTGGGGATAGGGATATAAGCAAACCAACAGTAAAAAGACATTTATTTTGAGACAATTAGTGAAAATTGAACACAGAATGGGCATTAGATATTATTAAGGAATGATTGCCAATTTTATTGGCAGTGATAATGGAACTGTGGGTAGGGATAACAAATGTTTTTGGTGCATAATAAAGCATCTGCAGATGACATGATGTTTTGAGATTTGCTTTAAAGTTTTGTAGTTAAAAACCTGTAAGATTGATGAAACAAGGAAGGAAAACACTGACAACTGTCAGAGATGGGTTATGAGTGCATGGAAATTTACTGTATTATTTTCTCTAAACATGCACGTTTGAAGTGCTCTGTAGGGGGCAGCTGGGTGGCTTGGCTCAGCAGGTTACACACGTACCTTCAGCTCAGCTCATGATCTCAGGGTCCTGGGATCGACCCCCGTATCGGGCTCTCTGCTCTGCGGGGAGCCTGCTTCCCCCTTGTTCCACCCCCCATCATGCTCTTTCCCTCTCTCTCTCGCAAATAAAGAAATAAAATCTTAAACAACAAATAAAGCATTCGGTAATAGGATATTTGTTAAAATGGCAAATAAATCAAACTCCGTCTGTTTGGTAATTGTAGACACTTGTTTGCTTGAGATGTGGCGGGAGACGTCGGAGCGGAGTGGGGACTCGGGGAGATCCCTGCCGTGGGACGGATGGTTCAAACCCCGCCCTCCCTGGACCTGAGTCCCGTCTCCTGACCTCTGGGAGCGTCTCCCGCTCCTCGAACCAGGACCCGGAGCACCGCAGAAACTCAGGACTCGTTGAACGAAAGCATGAAGGAATCGCTGAAGTAGACGATGACGCTTTCTGCAAAAATATGGGCCATAGTCGTGTCTTATAACCATTCCCTTTAAGCATATAAACAACAAGAAGGAAAGATGTGGATCTAGGCTGGCCCTCCAACCCTCCCTGGGAAGTGCTGAGGGGGTGAGTGGGGCACCAGGGGCGGTGTGTACACCACACTCATCGATCGGGACCTCCGCGTGCCAATTACTGTGTAGACAGGGGAAATTAGGCTACATTTACATTAAGTGTTTATTCTGAGAGTAAAGAAGGCTCCTCCCATGATAGCGGGGATCAGGTTTCTCTGCGTGTGTCCGTGATATTTCGCGCCGTCCTTGGCATTGGCTTGTCACAAGGTAATAGTTTAATGAACTAAACTGACCTTTTCTGGGTAACCTCTGATCGGAGAGTCTCACACGGAAGTTTGCTACAAGCGAAGGTTCTCGAGGGGCGTGGGGACGGCAGACCACCCGAGGAGCTCTTCCAAAGCACGCCGGCGTCAGGAAACACACACGGGTCCACACGCGTGTGTGCGTGCACACATGGTGGGATGACTCGATTGCTGGGTGACAGGCGTTCTGCCCTCCAGAGTGTTGGTGCACACGCAGGGTTGGGAGGGACAACTTTGGGGACGCTTCAACCAAGGAATGTACACATCGCTATCACAAAACATTGCACCCCTTCATTTCAGCCTGTGTGCAAGTGCAAATCCCTGTGCAACACCTTCGAAGGCAGGCTGCATGTAATAACATCGCCACTCTGAAAATTAGCAAATGCTTAGCGGCTACTCCGTGGGCTGTACCCTCTCAGTGGCCCAGGGCTGGGGTCTCACGCTTGCCGGCGTCCAGAATACCTCTTTGCCCACTTTGCCAAATGTCCCTGCTTCCTCTTTACACCTGCACGCAACAAATTCCCTGTTCCCTTCCTTTCTAATCCTCCACATTTCCACTTTAATGGCCCATAAAAACCAGAGCTTCAATCTTCCAACAACCTCCTTCCCTGGAGGATAGACCAGGCTGGCCCCTGCATTTTAGGAAGGGCTGGGAGCTGGGAGCTGTGGGTGGTGGACGATGGGAAGGGGAAGGAGGCTGGGCTCTCCTTCCCAGAAGCGGTTGGCGACTTCTACGATGGCAAGGAATGGGAAGGAAAAGCAAAGACCGGCACTCCCAGCACATTATTCTTTGCACGGCATGCTGAAATGAGCCTTCGTTTATTTGTTTTTATTTTTTTAAGATTTTATTTATTTATTTGACAGAGAGAGAAAGAGAGAGCACAAGTGGGGGGATCGAGTGGGACTCGATCCCAGGACCCTGAGATCATGACCTGAGCCGAAGGCAGACGCTTAACCCAGTGAACCACCCAGGCGCCCCTGAAATGAGCTTTTAGAGTCAACCTGTCCCCCAACTCGTGGACAGGCAGCTGTGGAAGTCGAGATGCTGCGTGTGGTTGGATGAAGTAGCCGAAGGTGCTCAGGGCGAAGAATGGCAGCCATGCGAGGGGGGCTCCCTTAGCTGGTGCAGCCCGGGTGGCCTTGAATGGCACCAGAGAGGCATCCTGAGACGGTCCTGAAAGCCACGAAGGGAATGGGTAACGGTGCTCAGTGCAGGGTCAGACGCCCCGGATTACAATCCAGCTTCGCCACCTACTAGATGCGGAACAATAGGGAAGTCATTTAACGTCTTAAAACCTCATTTTAAAAATGGTATTCACAATAGCACTCTGTAGTAACTGCTGCCTAAGTGTTGAGGGAGGGGGAGGGCTGCAGGGGGAAGAAGGAGGGAGCGAAGGGGGAGGAAGGAGAAAAGGGGCAAAAAAAAAAAGGCAAAGCGAAGTGCATGGCTGGGTTCGCACGGGGCCGCCCCCTGCGAGCTGCGAGCATCTCGGGGGAAGCTCAACACGCGGGGGACACGCTTCTCTGCAGCCCCTTCTCAAAACATTTTGCGAGCGACCCTATAAGCGTTCAAAGGGAAAGAGACTGGCCTCAGTATTTCCTCCACTCCATAGGCAACAATGGAAGCCGATGTTTATAAAGCGGGGATACGGTAAACTACCCACCGCTCATGAATCCGGAGATATAGGGGGTCTATACCAACGAATGATTTAGAGAGGCTGCTAGGGGCTCTCCTTTACCTTCCCCAATAACACACGGGCACAAGGCAGTAGATTAAAAGAGAAGGAGCCCCATTTAAAACAGATAAAAGGGAACGCTGTCTTGTTTACTCACCACGTAATTATCTCGTACACGTCCTCACTGCAGGATATTATTGTGACAGATCGTTTCAGCGAAGGATTAGGCATTTGTAATAAAAAGACCCTGCATAGCCACAACCTTCAAACCCAATTCTCCCTCCTATCGTGCTCGGAGGATGCTCTGTGACCCTGGAAAAGGCGGAGAAGACGCCCCCCACCCCCCCCAATGCAAGACTTGAGATCAGCCCCCCAGACGCTACAATGTCCCCCAAACACTGTGAGCCTAATTTCCAGTGTGCAAGAAGAAATGTTCTGCATGTGTTTGTTTTATTTTTTTACGTCCTGGATTAATTTCCTTTTTTTTTTTTTCCATTACATGAAATCACAAGGTTACGTTCAGATGCACTTTTTCCCTAAGATTTTTGGCTAAATCAGTGAATTGAAGGGAGAATTGACAGCAGACAGTACGGTAGGCACTAAAGATGGTCAAACGTAGTTGTACTCGTCACAAAATTAGATAATTTAACGTCCTAAATACTTGGGTGACATGGAGTGCTCCAGATTGGTTGCACTGATAAATGATCGATTATTACTAAATTGCTATTTCTCTTCTTTTCATGTGGATAGAGGCCGTGGAAACAGTATGCTTTCCTCTAAATCATTGGGAGCTAAATTCTATTAGGAACATGATGAACCATTAGCCTGAGTAGGTTGGCAATCGGAATACACATTTTTCCGCTGTAGTCTGACTATAACCATAAACCAAAGTCATGAGAATTTCAGTTAAACCAGTTGCTTGACATCAAAACTGCAGCAGCAATAAGCAAAATCCCAAATATTTGTTTCTGGAGAGCTCAAGTCTGTTAAACCCAACTGAGTTAAAATCCTTTGTATGGGGTGCCTGGGTGGCTCAGTCGGTTAAGCGTCTGCCTTCGGCTCAGGTCATGATCCCGGGGTCCTGAGATCGAGCCCCGCATCGGGCTCTCTGCTCATCAGCGAGCCTGCTTCTCCCTCTGCCTGCAGCTCCCCCTGCTTGTGCTCTCTCTCTCTCTCTCTCTCTCTGTGTCAAATAAATAAATAAAATCTTAAAAAAAAGCCTTTGTATGTGTAGCTATAACTTCATTCAGCTGAGTATTCCTAAATCTTTGGAAAAGCAGAACTGTGCCTTATGTCAGGCACTAATATACCTTCTTCAGAAAGAGAGTGTGTCCTCGTGAGAGGCAAATGTAATGTCCCTGTGTAGATGTATCTGTTATGAAGCATGAATTCGGATTTTCCCTCTAAATCTAATTTTAATAGTAACCAAATGAAAACAGCATATTTTTAGTTTAAACACCTTGCACTGCTATTTGAATGTGATTGTTTTCCCCCGTTAAATCGTGTATATAACTAAGCCCAAATAGTCCCAGATATAAACTGATTTAAAAAAAAAAATTAACACATTTTAAATTTGCTCTCTATCTTCAGGGATTCGATTGGCTCTGTAAACGATCGGTTCACCGTGGATAGAAACATTCTCTTAGTGTTTACAGATTGCAGAGAAGGAAAAGAATGAGCAAGGATTATATTTCCATACCCGGGTTCGCTGAGTAATTGCTGCGTGGATGGAAAGCATTGCATTCTACCAGTGTCCCAGCTCCTTAGACATTCATGGCTAACTCACAGAAAATGCAAACACACACGATGTCACAATGTGTCACACCCCTGAGCCAGGACACTGCTCTTCAAGATCAATAGACACATCTATACTCACAGAGGTGAGGAAGGTCCTTAAAAATACGAACTCCCAGCAAAGCAATGCTCACCTCCAGCACGCTCCCTCCCTCACTTCGGGCTGCTTCTCTCCTCGTCAGCCTCTGCTGGCATTGATCGTCGGCTGACATTCACGTTTCTCATCTTATTGTCAGGCTGGTGCTTATCCTATTTGGGCAACTAATGTTGACTCCATTTTCAATGCCAGATCTTCTCCAGTTTTGCTTCTAAAGAAATGCACGTCCTACTTGTGTCAACAACCCATCTATGTGGTCTCGATCCCAGCCTGTCTGCTGCTTTGGCCTGTGCCATTCCAAGGCCAGGGCCGAGAGTGCAAAGGGACTCTGATCTGGCTGAGATGATAAATTCTGCATCTTGTGGAAGAGAAAAATCATCATGGGCTGAAATAATCAGAAAGGCTCGGAGAGCACGGAACCTGCCTTGAGTGTTGAAGAATGGGTAGAATTGGATAGACGCTGAGCAAGACTGATTGATGGCAATCTTTGTGAAGGAAATAGAATGAAACACAGAATAAATGTGGTGGTTAGGGTTAGGGTTAGGGTTAGGGTTAGGGTTAGGGTTAGGGCAAAGGCGAACAAGCAGACCAGATGGCTGCTGTATCAGTCAGCTTTTACTGTGTAACAAATCACCCTCAAACGTGGCAAGTTAAAACAATGCACATTTATTATCTCATAGTTTCTGTAGCTCAGGAAACTTTGTGTGGCCTGGCTGGCTGAGAACATCTCACCAGACTACAATCAGAAATTGGCCGGGACTGGGGTCTCATCCGCAGGCTCGACTCGAGAAGGAGTACTTCGAAGCAAGATCAGAACCCAGGCATTGGAGAAGCGGTGTGTTCTCCCCGTGCTCAGGAGACCAGGGCAGGCCACTGAACCTTGCTGAGCTCATGTCATGGTTGGTTGGCCGCGGGCTCACCTGGGCGGTAGGGGGCAGCATGGGGCTCAGCATTCTACCAGCTCTCATGGGAGGTTTTGCTTCAGCTTCTTCGACTTCTGAGCCAGGTGTGTGCTTAGCACTAAGTCGAAGGGCACCTGCTTCTCCCGCAGGGACACTCCCATCTTCCAAAAGCACGGAGACTATGAGGACCAAGGTGGGATCCCGTCTGTCCTCACAGTTTCCAGCTTGGCCTTGGAGGTCCCAGCGGGTCTTTGCTTCCCCTCTTTCTTGTTCATCTTCGCATACTACCTTTTTGCCCCGGGCATTTCAGGCTCCAGCACCAGATGTAGAAACAACAGTCTCATGTCTAGTATTTAAGCAGCTTGCCCAACGACCTGAGCTCAACTCTAATACAGCCCATTAAGCATTTACGTGTATATTTTAGTGGATCTGCTTCTCTGATCAAATCCTGTTTGCCACGGTACCATCGATCTGGTGAAAACAAAGCATCAGGATGTAAAATACAGACTTTTGAAGAAGCTTTGATAGCAAATTAGAGTCTCGCTAAGCTAAAAGAGGAGGTTATTTTCCCTTCTTACTCAGAGTTACAATGCTAAGATTCTCTTTTGTCCTAAAGGAGGACTTTGGAGCATTTTTACAATTTCTGGGATGAGGAGGTGAAGACTTTTCGGAAATGTCTTATGTGTGAGGTAGTCTACATAAGCCTCGGAATCTCTGGGAGATTGCCAGGGAAACAGGAACAGGTTCAGTTGGATGGATGTCTGTGTTATCTCAGCCTTTTGGATACATTTTTATTTCGTAATAAAAGCTAAATTAAACCCATTCCCCTAGGGCACGCCACACTTCTGGTATGTGACCCCCTGTCCCAACCCCCACCCTAAACGAATCTAGCTCTCACTCTGGTATAGGAGGTGATTGTGAGTCACCTGGCCCTTGATCCTAAATCTAGCTTAATATTTGTACACCACAGTGTGTTCAGAATAGGAAGAAATATGGCATCAGGTTGATTATCAACGAGCAAGAAGTTCTGGAAGAAAGCATCATGTGGCCATAACATGTCCAGACAGGAGCCCTTCTCATGTCTTCCCCTTTGGAATCACCACTGCCACCATCACCTTCTTCTTTGTTTCTAGCCAGAGAGATGTTAAGAGAAATCACTGGATGGGGCTTCTGGGAAGGGGATTTTTAAGGGGATTAGCTCAACTGATAGGTACCTCTTTGTTCTTGGCCCTTCCATCTTCCTTTTGCCTAGAATACAGTTGTAATGTTTGGTGCTCCGGCAGCTATTGTGAGACCACAAAGACACTGTGAGATTAACAATTATGTGCTAGGTGTAGAAGAAGCCTGCATCCCGATGACATTTTTTTTTTTTATTAGACAGAAAACGTGGCCGTCCCTAGCTGGTGGGAGTGCTGCATTTGTTGTAACCTGTACTCTGTGGCGATAGCCTAAGTCAACAGTGCAGCCCCACTCAGAGGGATCCCATGCACTGGAGCATCAGTAAATCGCCGAAGGCAGCATCTTTCTGATAGGGGTGTGGGCATGACCTCTGCTCGGCAGATCCCACTTGGGGGCTTGTCTGGCTTGCCCATCGGGGCAAGTCCTCTGCCGAGAAGACCCCTGCCTTGCTGCATTCGCTGAGCTCTTTCCCTTGCTCCTTCTGAACAGACGCAACGTGAGGGAAGCAGTATGCCCCTGGGTCCGACCGCCGTGCTCTCAGGCCAGCCTCCCCTCCCCCGGCCCAGCACCAGGCAGTGTCCAAGCGCATTGTCAGGAAAATGCCAGGGAAGGCAGTTACGCGCGGCACATTTCAACCCGTGTGGCTGGACCAGGTGGTAGGAGGAAACGCTCGCATTTACAGGGCAGGTTCGGAGGCTCCAGGTGAATTCCGGGCTCTAGCACTCGCCCGGCTGGCTCTGTGTAAGTGCAGTGTCGCTCTACCAATAACCCTGAGCGGCCCTTCCTTCGGGAGGGAAGCATTCAGGTAACCCTTCCACTTGGAATTACTGGGCGCTGTCCTCATTGCCCGTTATTGTTCCCACTGCTATCAGTGTGACCCCCGTTTAGAAGACAAAAGACCTAACTGATGCTGAAGCAATTAGGGCTTCTCAATTGGGAAAAAATGTCACAATGGGGGGATTAAACAGGCACAGAGAAGTCGGGGTGTGGGGACACCATGAGGAGGTGCTGTCTGCAGCCCAAGGGGGTGCTCTCACCAGACGCCGAATCTGCCGGTCCCACGATCTGGGACTTCCAAGCCTCCAGAACTGTGTGGAATCCATGCCTGTTTGTAAGTTTCCTGGTCCCAGGGGTTCTGCTGCTTACGGCGGCCCCGGCAGACTAGGGCGCCACTTACCACGGTTTGTAATTTAAACATTTTCTTTTGTGATTTTTGATGATTCCCTTTCCCCTCCATACACCCAAAACCCAAATAGGGCTGAAATTCCCTAAGGGAACAGGAGATGCATAAGCTTCTACCCATACTTCCTGCATTGATTCTATTCTTCCTTCTATAGTTCGGAGAGCCCCAAACAGAAACCGGGTGAAGGATTCGTCTAAACTTATGCAACCATTTAGGATCAAGTCAGGATCCTATGTATCCCCATAACGGCAGGCAGCTCGTGCATCAGAAAGACCTGGCTCTGGAGTCAGGGGGAAGGCTGTGACCATGGAGCTCTGGAACGTTCCAGGTATGGTGATAATTGTCTCTTTACTCCCAGAACCGTGGGAGCTCATCATATTACCATTTCACAAGATCAGATGCAAGGCTGAAAGGAAGTCCTACAAGCAGTACGAGGCATAACTGGGCTGTACCCCCCACAGCCTGAATGAGACCCCAGTCCCATCCCATCTGTGCATTAGACTCTTAAGTCACTCTCCCGCTTTCCTGGGTCGAAATCATGATCTTCCATGCACACAGATAGGGTTTAGTACATGCTACACAAAACAGCGCCCTGGCAGACTGATGATTTCAAGTGAAGGAATCTGAGGAAGGGCAGGTGCGGGAAGGACCCTCTGACCTGCCCTGAAGCGGGTCGTGGGACCCTCCTGCGACAGGTGTCCTCCCTCCACCTCGAGGACAGGAGCACCCTCATCTCCAAAGACGGGGAATCCCAGGGGGATCCCAACACGCCGGCCTTGCTAGGTCTCCCCAGTTCCCTACCTGGAGCTCATACCCTTCATGCTACCACATTTTCCATGAATGTCCACCCTTCATCACGCCCGGCATAAAAACACTCAGGTTTAACTGATTCTCCACATCTTCATTTCCTTATGAGGGCTCCGGGCCACATAAAACCTGCATTAAACAAATTTTTCTCTTGCTAATCAGTGTTTTGGTACAGGGGTCCCAGTCAGGAACTTAGAAGTATGGAGGGAAAATATATTTTCCTTCCCTTATGAATTGCCTGATCTCCTTGGCTGTTTGCCTTCTCTAACTCTGTCCCCTTGTGGATAAGACAGTGTGAGCAATTTCTACCTTTCAAGGTCAATGTAAGGATGAGATGAAATATTCCTTGCGAGACTTCTAGCATGGTACAATCTCAGAAATGTTGTCTCTTATGCCACATTCTGTGTGTGTTTTCATCAGTTGTAAAAATGTGCCCTGGGGCTGAATCCATTGCAGATGAGCCTAGACCATGAGCTGTTGTTGGGAGGAAATCCTCCTCTATCCTCTTTGGTTCTGATAGTTGGAGCCTATGAATGAACGGACAGTGGACAGAAACACAAGGTTGACTTGTAAGTGGGTGCACATGGTGGGTACTCAGTAATGACAGAAGGGCTGCTATCCCATCTTAAAGAAAAAGGGAGGTTTAGGGATTCACTGGGAAAGCATGGACGCTTCCATTGCGTTTTTCCACGCTAATGGACCACTGAATTCTGACTGCCATGTGCAAAGTGTTAGCCTTCTTCTAAAAGGAAACTCCCTCGGAGAGAGTGACTGACAGCTATATTCTGGGGAGCATTTGCTTAAGTTTAGATGATGTTTCTTTCTGTGGCTGCTGATTGTCCAGATGTTTTCAGTATAGAGTAATTTTAATCCCTTCATTCTCAACCTTGAGTCATCCGGAGGCCTTGTTAAAACACAGATGGCTGACCCCACCCCAGAGCCTCGGATTCGGTGGGTGTGGGGTAGGGACTTCAGAATGGCGTTTCTACACTTGGAGAATCAGCGACTGGCCATAACCTCTGCCTGCTATGCAGAGATTCGGCCTCAGAAATTAGCGATTAGTCTCTGCAACGCCATGATGCATCGAGTACTGTGATGCGGTGGAAAGAGCTGGTGGGAAGCCTGGAGTGCTGGGTGCCAGCATGCCACCGCCGGGCTCCTGGGGCCTGCCGTGAATGGACCAGAGACCCTCCTGGAGCTCGAGAGTCCGTGTATGTGGGTGTGGGTGCAGGAAGATGGACACACACTCAACCACAAGCTCCCACCATGACCGAATCTGTGCAGTCAATGCAGGGTCCAAACTGCCCCCCCCTTCACCGCTCCCCCTCACACTACAGGTGTGTCGTGTAATAAGTGTAAGAGACACGGTTTGGGGCAATCTCCCCACTAGCGGCTAGACCACCCATCTGCATGAGGTTGTGTTGATCCGAGAGTCGCAAAGGCACCTGACGAAAACCTCCATCGCACAGACCCCTCCCCAACCCAGTGTCGGGTACCACAGGCATTCCTGTTGAGAGTCCTTATGCATCAAGATTTAGAAGTAATAAAGCAAACTCAGAAATAGCACAATGAGGGAATATACCCGAGAATGGTAGAGAAAACGATTAAGAGAGCGTTCTCTGATCATGACGAACTTGGGGACAGCAGACCCCCGCCATGCCACGCCATTGTCCCTGCTGTTCCCAGTGACATGGCAGGACCTATCACTGCACCAAATCCCATCGTGCTGGGCAGCAGAGGTCCATCGAGGCAGACTAACAAGTGCAGAAAAGTTCTGCAGTTGTGTTCAAGGGAGTGAGGACACACCTTTGCAAAGAAATCCATTCCCGTCATTTAAAAAAGTTCACACTAGCATCAAGAGTTTATTCAAATACATCTACTACATCATCTTTAAAGCACTTTTGTCCGGCAAGCAAAGCCACGTTACCAGGAGTGATTTGAGTTCCAAACACAGCCATTTCTTGTTCCCACAATTCGGAACCGGGTGCCACCCCAAGACCCTGCTCACTTTTGGGGCCTAATCAATCCCAATAAGGGGGTGGGTAGGATGGAGGGGGGAGGGGCAGAAGCTTAGGGCGGCTTTGAAGTATTTCTCTCTGTTCTTAGTGTTGGTTTACTGTGTTTGGCGTTTCCCGATGAATACGGTGACGCACAGGGAAGAAGTCGTTCTTACACACAATACCCAATTACACCCCGAGCGGGGCTAAGTCCCCATCAGCAGTAAGGACTGACTCAGCAGTCCAATGTCCTGGGGACACTAGAGTTACCGATCTCTAGATTTTGCGCCTACCATTTGTGCCCAACATGGATCATGCCTTCTCACAAGCAGAGGCAATGGTCTCAGGTTTGTTTTCATTAACAGCTACGTCTCAGACCACGAAATGGGTAATATGGTAATAATGCCTCCTTCCAAACGCCAGCCAAAAAAGTCACATTCACAGCAAAAGCTCTCCTAAGAGAAGGAGATTTTGTATGCACCCATTAAGAGTCTACTTGTGTTCTTCAGAAATATTAGCTATTTTATTTAATTTTATTTATTATTTATGTATTTATTTTAATTTATTTTATTTAATTAATATTAATTAAATATTAAAATATTAGAGTAAAGATCGTTCTTAGAAGTGATCCTGTGGTGTCTCTTGGGGAAAAGGTAGAGTTAGCAAATGTCTCTCGCCCTTCTGTTCCGCCAGAGCTCACCTATTCTGAGGGGGACGGGGGGGTGGTGCGTCAGTGGGGGGCCTGCATCCCTACTTCTGCTGTCTGATGCCCCACTCAGCCACTCTTTCTTCTTCAGCTTTGGTCACCTTCTGAATCCTACCCTTTCCCTCCTCCCTGTCTCTCAGGTCCTGCGTCAGTCCCCATGGGCTGATCTTGTTCATGGAAGATTGAATACAAACACGTGTCTGGCATTATTACTCTGTTACCCATATAAAGACTGTTAAGTGTGAGGGGCGCCTGGGTGTCTCAGTCAGTTGAATGTTGACTCTTGATTTCAGCTCAGGTCGTGATCTCAGGGTTGTGGGTTGGAGCCCCGCATTTGGGCTTTGTGCTCAGCAGGGAATCTGCTTGGGGTTCTCTTTCTCTCCCTCTGCCCCCTCCAACTCTCTCATACAAATAAATCTTAAATAAATCTTAAAAAAAATAAAGACTGTAAAATTTGAATGCACAAACGCTGAACTATTCTCATAAGTGAAACAAAATTATGCAAAGAGAGCAGTGAGCCTAATGGCCTCCCTCTGGACCGAGACTCCGGATTCCCCCCCAGCTCCCCACCCTTGTGGGTGTCGCCAGAAGGGAGGGGCAGCCCAGCAGGGTAGAGGATCCTTCACTAATAATGGAAAGAAATTGGGAAAGGAAATCCCATATATTATCAGTGTACGCTATTTTCCAAAGGGATTTACTTGGATATAATTTTTTATGTCACACTATAATGGGGGTAATTCTGATTGGGGTTTAAAAAGAAACATGAACAATGAATCTTGGAACACTGAAAAAATAAAATAAAATTAAAAAAAAAAAATAAAAATAAATAAAAAGAAACATCTGTGTGGGGGAGCACCGGGCTCCAGGGAGCCTCACCATTAAACAGAAGGCAGCAGAAATGTCCCCGGGGGGCAGGATCAAGCTGTTCTCCCAGACCTGTTCTGAGCGGTGCCCTTGGGGAGGTCACGTAGCTTATCAATGCCTCAGGTTAGCATATAAAAAACTTACCTCTGGGTTATGATAAAGCTAAATAATTTAGCATCTATAAAGTCCTAGGAGATGAAAGGCCCCATAGAAATGCAAATTATTATTTTATTAGAAGAAGCCTCTATAGAAGAAAAGGAAAATGCTCCCTTTGATGGATCTCCAGTTCAATTGACCGAGAGCCTTGTGCTTCTATCTGCGAGATCTGCGATATTTAACTGCCCAGATAATTGCCTACCCTCCTAGTCCGTTTCATCTGTCCTACTTAAGAATTATCTTGGTGGTTTCTCTTCAGGAGTTACCTCCCTCATTTCATTCTGACATTCCTCAGCAAATTGAACAAAATAAGTTGCCATGAATCCCCAAAGAGAAACAGGGCATCTTCATTACGGTAATTATGTTTTATGTGGAGGCTTTTTCGTAACAAGAAATAGGTATCAAAGTTTTAATTTAAACTCAAAAGACAGTAAATTGCTAGAGGCAAAAACTTTAGCTGAAGCCCCATTCTTCAGCGGAGAACCTGTCTTTCAACCTAGGGAAACGTTTCAGCAGCTGCCCTTCCTGGGAAAAAGGTTGTTCCCGTTTCACCGCGGTGAACAAGAACAGAAACTCAAATGCAACTAGGAAGCAGTCAGCCACCTGCTCTCCCGTACCTAGTTGGTTAGTTCTGGAGTCCACGCCTTCTCTCATCCGGGCTCTCCATTGGGACCAGCACATGCGCACCTGTCCGGAGCTCCCACACAGGTGAGTCGATGGGCCCACGCTTCCCGCCCAGTCTCCCGTCTGGCTGAGGGTCCAAGAGCTGCGATCAGCCAGTTCCCCAAACAGGGAGAAAACCCACGTGCTTCTCCGCCTTAGGGGTGCACGCGCATGGGGAGGGGGTGCACGCGCATGGGGAGGGGGGTGCACGCGCATGGGGAGGGATTGCACGACTTTTGCGGTTCCCAATGCTCACATCAAAGGAGAATGATCACGTGTTTCTTGAATCAGAATCTGGAAGGTGACCTAACAAACAGTCTTTAGGACATTTCCTGTATTACGCAGTCTAGGGGAAGACACCCATTTAATTTTATAAAATTGGATTTTCTGGATTATTTTTATGTATTTGGACAATAGGAGAAGTCTTTCTATTTAGGACTCTTTGGGAAAAAGTATGGCTTCATCTATCTAACAATCCTGGGGAAGAAAGACGTAGCTAGTCCTCGACAAGCAAACTGAGTAATACAAGTTAGCCAGGTCTGTTAGGGCTCCCGCAAGGTACTGCCACAGGCCGAGGGGCTTACGAACATCAGAAGTGTGTCTCTCACAGCTGTGGAGGCTGAGAAGCCCACGGTCCAGGTGCCTACGTGGTCGGACTCTGGTGAGAGCAGTGCCGCCTTTTCCTTGTGTCCTCATGTCCTCACACGCTAAACAGAGCCCTGAGTCCGTCTCTTTCATGAGGATGCTAATCCCATCGTGGAGGCTCCACGGCCTGACCTCGTCACCTCCCACATCCCTACCTCCTAAAACACCATCACATGGGAGGTTCGGTTTCAACATACGAATTTTGGCTAATAGCCTGTACAAGCACTTGCTGTTTGAAGTATCTTCTTATTTCTAGGCTTGGGATCCAGGTGGGCTTTGCAGGGATGCACACCTGGCTTAGGATCTCAGCTCTGTCCCCCATGTGGGCTGGGCAGGTGACCGGCCGTCTGAGTCTGGGCATCCTCGTGGAAAGACCTACATGGTCCCATGTGTAGGATGCACAGCGAGGTTTCTGGCATGGGGTGCATATTTAATAAACACTGCTCCCTTCCCCTATTTCCATCAGCCCTTAGAGCAGGAAAAATGCAAAGACCTTGTCGAATAGCCTGTGAATTATTCGAATGAGGGAGATTCTGAAATTGAAGGCTTTGCATTTGTCAACCTCTATCAGTGTGCAGCAACCAAGTGAATTTATTTCAGGCATTCCTGAAGGTGGACGTTTATGATCATCTAGAGGAATAGTTATTAAAGTAATTGCCAGATACGGTTTTTCATTAGGAAAGCTCGTTCTTGAACTCATGCCATTTCTAATAGGTGTGATAAAAGAGCGCCAAGGAGTTAGATTTCTGGCCTTCTTACCATATTAAAACTATCTTTTACCTGGGTAATTTATACTTTAAGTACCTAAAAATGCCTTCTATGGTAGTTTTTATATTTTCGAAGTTGGCATAGATGTTGTTTTATCCTCACAGCACCACTGGGACTTAAAGGGGGAGTTTTATCCTTCCCCCATTTGGAACGAAGACACTGAGATTCAGGAAGCTTGAGTGATTTCAAGAACTTTACTCCACGTCCTTTCACTCTGGGTAGGATTCCCGCTTTAGCAAACCAGCTTGAAGAGGAAGATGCATTTTACTCACGGCCAATCGCTAACTTCCATTGTGACCGCTATTATAAGCAGAATTTAGAACAGAATTGCCAGGGATCGGTTTAATGCGAGGAGTATTTATTTGTGTGTCTAGGTACATGCACAGGTACAAAGGCATTTTTATCTCCTGCTTCTTGCTGAAGTTGTTCTGAAATACACCATAATTAAGATGAGGACAATAAGACCTTCAGGATTGATGAAAACAGGATGTAACCTCGAATCTTGTTTAAGACAACCTAAATTATTGGAAAGGGGACTAGACCAGCAGGTCTGTAATTCAGAGACAATGAAACATTTCTGCTCTAAGTTACAGACATTTTTCTGCTTGTGAGAGCTTGAAGCTGGGGACCCAAAACAATGAGTCCTGATCGCGCGTGTGGATGAATAGATCATTTTATGATATTAGGTTGTGGTTGAATTTCTATTTCATTTGTGGCTCGGATCTTAAAATGTGTGACCGTCTGTTGGGCACTACATTGAATGTTTGACGCGTCATGTCACTGATTTCATCTTCATTGGCAACCTACAAAGTGGAAATGATCACCATTTTATCAATAAAGATACCAAGGCTTAGAGGGATCAGTAACTTGCCCACATCAGAGCAGGTAATTCAGAGCTGGAATTCTCGTCCAGATCTTTCTGTCCTCAAAGATCTCATCCTTCCTAAAAACGACATCCTTGTCATCAGCCAGAAAATGGGATGTTATGAGACTCTAAATTCCAGCTGGGTAGACTTTCCCCTTGCCCTCCCAGACTCCATGCCTCAGTCCATGAAATACACCAACAGTGGGCAGATTAACAGCAGAAAAGTATGCATATTTATTAATTTTTAGTACTGTATGCATGGGGGCATCACGGGAGAGAGCGTGAATAGCCAAAAAGGCAGTGAGATCTGAAAGCTCATACACCACCCTAGCAGGGGCAGGAGGGGTGGAGCCATCTCAGGGAGAAGTGAAGGAATGGGTTAGGGCAGACGGCTGGGTCCGTAGAGGAACAGATGGGAAAGGGACAGTTTGTGACAGTCTGTCTGCACGTGGGGTTGACTTCTCGGTTCCTCTCCTGGGACAAGAGTCAATCCTCCTGGTTAGCGAAGCTCCTGGCGAGGGGATTTCTGACATTGAGATCCTTTTGGAGGATCTGTCTTCAGGCAGATAACGAAGTTTGGAGAAAGCCTCTCTCCCTGCCTCTGCTGTTTCATACGCTTCCTGAGGAGCAGGATTGTTAGATCCTATGGTAAGAGGATGTTAAACTTTGTAGGAACCCACCAAACTGCAAAGTGGTGGCGCCATTTTGCATTCCCTCCAGCAACGATGGGGAGTTGGTGTTCTCAGTGCTCTGGGTTTTGGCCCTTCTAATGGGTGTGTCATGGCATTTCATGTTGTTTTAATTTGTATTTTCCTCATAACATCTGGTGTGGAGCATCTTTTCATGTGCTCGTTTGCCATCTGTAGATCTTCTATGGTGAGGTTTGTCTTAGGGTTTTGGCCTACTTTCAATCTTCCCATTGTCAAGGGGTGTTGTTGTTTTCAATAGAAGAAGACGGGTTATAGTTCTTTATAAAGAGATCTCCCCATGAACGCCAAGGATATGAAGGTAAGGCACTTCTATCTGCTTTAAGATGTACTGTGGTCACTTTTCATGTTTCACGTGAAGAAATGATTAGTCATTTATTAAGTACTTACATGTGCTTATCACCTTTGACTTCCCAAAGAACGTAATTTTCCCAATTATGTAAATCCGCACATATACCCACACTAGCCACTCAGAGATTCACGCAAGGAGTGTTTTTAGTTAGGTACTGATGTTAAGGGGAAAGGTTGGTTGGACATCACCTAGAGTGGGGTGCCTGGGCTGAGCGGTCTGGGAAGCAGAGGGGGGCCTCCCCGTTTCCTGGGGCTCCACACTCGCGTGCTCGGGTTCTGCACCCTCCACCCGAGTCATCCTAGTTTCCCCAGAAGTGTTGCTACCGTGGAATCTCCATCATGCGCTAGAACATTCTCCATGCTCCAAGGAGCATGGACCCCTTCTCCTCCGTCTGGAGTTCCCAAGTGTTGTCACTGGAATGTTAGCGTTGCCCCCAAATTCCCGCGTTGAAACCTTCCCCTCCAGGCGACGGCGTGGGGAGCTGGGGCCTGTGGAAGGTGAGGAGGCCATGAGCGGGGAGCCCCCAGGACGGGATGAGCGCTCGTGTAACAGAGACCCCGCAGAGCCCCCTCGCCCCTCCCGCCGTGTGAGGACACTGTGAGCAGACCCCGTCTGTGATCCAAGAACCAGGGTCTCACAGACGCTGACTCTGCTGGTGATTTGATCTTGAACTTCTGGCCTCCAGAGCTACGGGGAATCTGCGTCTGCCGTGTGAGCCCCTGGTCTGTGGTCCTCTGCTGCAGCAGCTCGGGCTCACCGAGGCAGGGGCCTCTTGGAGTTCATGAGTCAAGGGAGTCAAGGAGCAGGACCCCCCCAGACGCAGGAGGAGAGCTGGGTGCGGTGGAGGGAGGCGCGTTTGCTTCCAGAGTTCAGGCTGCGAATCCTGACGATAGTGTTGTGTTAGGGACCCTCCCGGTCATTGGTCATTGCTGGTTCTGCCGTGGGCTGAGCCACCTACAAATCCTGGGCGTGCGTCTGTGCTTCCCAAGTGAGGAAAGGGCTTAGGTCAGTGGGCTTCGAAGGACGTCCCAAGAAGTGTCAGGGTTCCTCAGGGGTGTGGGGGAGACCTGAGGGCACCAAAAAGAAGGGGGCTCAGTATCACGTCAACAAGCCCCTGCATTTGTCAGCAGCACCACAGACAGGCGGGGACGGGGACTCACACGCCAGAGTTCGCTGCCCCGCGTCCTGGGGGCGGGAGCCCGAGGTGCAGGCGGGGGCAGGGCTGGTGTCTCCCGAGGCTTCTCTCCTGGACGCGCGGACGCCGTCCCCTCCCCGGGTCCTCACGTGGCTGTCCCTCGCGTCCTGCTCTCCTCTCCTTATGAGGACCCGAGTCAGATTGGATCAGGGTCCCCCCAGTCACCTTGTTTTACCTTAATCACCTCTGTAAAGACCCCGTCTCCAAATACAGTGACGTCCTGAGGTCCCGGGGGTCACAGCGTCAGCAGACGAGGTTTAGGGACACAGTCCAGCCCCTAACATATGCCCCTCTCTACCCTTCCGTTCGGAGAGAGCTCCTCGGTGCTGGTCTGTGTTTCACGTCGGGGTTTGGTGCGGAGTTTTGTTTGGGGAGAGGTCTGGCGCATCACAAACACGTGGGAGCCCCTGCAGAGAAATGAGTCCTGAGCTCTCGCCTGGGGTCTTCGTGAGACGCGCTCCTCTCCTCCTCCTTGGGACTGAGACTCCGGATAGCAGAGCGACTGGGGACAAGCATGCCGGGTCTCCCTCTCTCGCGTGCCGGCAGCTCCTCGGGGCCCGGGGAGACGCCGCGGGCGTTGGCCACACGCCCACAGAAACCTTTCCTGGCCTCACGCTCCTCGGCGGCCGGAGACCAAGGCCATCCCCACTCCGATGGAGCCGGAGCCTACGGCTGCCGCCCCTGACGTCAGTGTTGGGTTTTGGTGGCTGTTCCAGAATTTCTCGCACTCCAAAGTTCGATTCAGGAGGAGCCTGCCTTTCAGAAGGCCAGCTGTGCCCCCACGTGTATCCTCTGATGTGGGCTCTGCTTCTGGAAGTTTCTCCCCCAGCGGGAGTAGGACTCAGCCATGGAATTCGGAGTGGGAGCGTGCTCGAGGAAGGGGCCGGAGAGGACCTGTGTCCTTACCCTCTGCCACCTGACTCTCCTGTGGCATCTTCCCGTCCGGGCCCGTGACAAAATGAGTGGGCTCTAACTCATACGAATGCAGGTACCGTCTCCCAAATCGCCCAGATTCAGTAGCCGATGTCAGTGTAGTTGGGGGCTGTGCTAGTCAGCGATGGGTGCAAAGCACGAGACAGACCTGGAATAACTACTTTCCGATTCTACTGTGTGGCCGTAGGAAAGGGGGAGAGGTCACACTGGTCTTTTGTCACTGTCCTAAGCCTAGAGGAGAGGGCTGCTTTCCTTGGAAAAATATCACCGTCTGGAGCAGCAGACGAGCTCTCAGCTAGCCCCAGAAATGAAGGAGGGTGGTAAGAAGAGGGCAGGAAAATCAAGAGCAAAAGCCAGTCCTTTGGCTTCGGGAATGCCGTGAAATTCAATGGAAATGAGTACGTAGGGCCATCTGAAGGGAGATGGGACCAGCGTCCTGTCCGAGGAGTCACATGACGTCATCGCACCTGCACCGGGCTCAGGGGGCCTCTCAGGCATTTAAAAATACTACGTGTCTCCAAGACTCCGAGACTAAGACCTCTGACCGGGGAAAGGCTAACTCTCGAGGACATAACGTGCAGAAGCACAGAATCTGCCTCGGAGGCCGGGCTTGAGCGAGGGGGGGGAATGTCCCGCCCCCCACGGGGCCGAGACCCAGTTGGGGACCCCGACGTCACCCTCACGGACTCCGCTGCGTTAGCGGGAACTTCTCACGCACCTGTTGAGAGATTTCCTTCTGAGCGCCTACGAACTACGGCACTTATTTTATAGTAGAATCCGTTTTGTTTGAGTTAGAGTACTATTTCCCCAGGAATATGATTGTAGACCCCTGAAGGGACGGGCAGGTCTTGGAGGCACGACTTCAGAAAACCTCCTTCCACGCCCAGAAGGAATGGATGAGCCATTCAGGGAGTTATTTCTTAGTAGAATTACTGTCTGTGTTTTGACGAAGTAGCTAATCAGATCTTCCTCTTTAAGAGGAAGAACTTCCTCGTCTCTTCAACCTCGTCCACTTTAAAAATAGCGATGTATGAAGAATAACTCGGAGGGGACATAGGTGGGAGCCGGGACAGGGGAAACAGGTCCCTGCTGTTTGGGAACTCTGGATGCGACAGTCCGGGGAGCCCGGGGGAGCTCACATGTCAGGGGAGAAACGGCTGGTTGGACAGAGACTTTGAAGTAGAACCAAATGGCTTGTGATGCAGAGGGCGAGGGGAAAATGTCCAAGAAATTAAGGTGACTTGCGTATCTCGGGGCCGAGCCCGTGGGCGGTGGGGGGTGGGGGTGGGGTTTGCCCTCATGGGGTCATTGTCTCCCAAAAGCATCCTTCAGCTCAGCGTCTTACCCGGCCCTATTGTCGACTACTTGGGGATGGACAGGCAGGAGAGCCCACGTCCCGATACAAAGTTATTAATGTTTTTTAGGTGGGCTTTGAAGAATAAAAACAGAAATGACAAAGAAATCGCTCTCCTCTCTGTGAATTTCTATTTGACACAGGACAGGTTTGTTGGTTTGTTTCTTTTTTTTCCTATGGAATATCTTCTTCCTCCCCCCCCCATTTCTTTTTATTTTTTAATTTTTTTATTATTAACCTATAATGTATTATTTGCCCCAGGGTACATGTCTGTGAATCCTCAGGCTCACACATTTCACAGCACTTTGTTGGTTTGTTTCTTTAACTACGTATATGTAGATTTTGAATAGTTGGGCAAAGACATGGGTGACCAAGGACTGTCTTCCAGAATCTCGATCGTTCTTACGGCCTTAAGGAATCATCAAGTGGCTCGTCCTTTCTTAGGAGCTTATAGGAGTGGCAGAAGATGCCTGTGGCAGGAAGAGTACTGATCCCCAGCAAGATGAGACATGACTGATGTTTTGGGCGTGAACGCAACAAGTATCTATTATATATAAGCTTTCCTTTCTCGCTGCACAGAATGTTAAAAGCTTATAATTTACTACAGCAGTATTTTCTACTGCAAGAACACCCTACCAGCCAAGCAAAAACTATGGCAGGTGAGAATGACTAACAAATAAATACAAAGCTAAGTGGAGATTTCACTGAAATTAAGAAAACCATTGTAATTTGATTTTCCTGCCTTATTTTTTGGGTGTGTCTTTTTTTTTTCAACACTAAGCAGTGTTCTTCAAAATGATGCTGAATTAAAGAAAAATGGATACGATCATTATTTGATCTTGCTTTGCCTATTTTTGGCATTTTTTAAAGCGTGTATCTACATAACTCCTATTTGTGGGTTGCGTCATATCTTGTTAAGATGCAGGTCTGGGTTGCTCGGGCGGGGAGGAGGGCTCAGAAGGGCATCTCTAACAAGCCCACGGGGGGCGGCCGGGCTGCTGGTCCCCAGGCTGCACTGCGGGGAGCAGGGGCCACAGGGGGCCACGACCCGGGACGCCCTCAGAGGTGCCCGGTAAAGGAAGGGCTGGCTCTGTGCCACCTCCCCCTCAACCGGATCCAGCGTTCATTGGACGCGGCTGCCCTTGCTCTTGCTTAACCCGCCCAGGCAGTCATCGGCTGCGAAGTAGACCGGAAAGTAAACCCGAGTGTCGAGCGGAGACAATGTAGCATGTGTGGTGGAGAGGACAGCCTCTGGGGCCACAAGACCCCCGGGGGCGCTTTCTTCTCCCACTGAGAGGTGGTAACATCACGCACAGCCTCAAATAAACACAGGTCAAACACAGGTCAGCTTGACCGCACAGTTTTCGAAAAGATCAAGTGAGATATTACGTTTGTAGAGATTTCTTCCAGAATGTTCTGGTTGGTTCTAATGACCTTACATTGAGATCATAAGCCAGAGCATATTGTGCGCGGTCATGCTTTTTGGGAACGAATAAAGCTGAGGCACACACGTGTTGTCTGTGTATGTATTTGTACAGACATGACACAGACGGATAGATAGATGACAGGGAAGTAGATGGTTAGACGGAGGTAAATGGATGTCTGCATAGACAGAAAACGAGTTCCCGTCCTCCTCTGTACACCTGCGTGAGCCCACACAGCCTCGGAGGGCAGCCTGAAGCTATATAGACATAGAAAGCCCATGTTGTTTCTTCCTTTTTTTTTAACATTTTATTTATTTATTTGACGGAGAGAGATCACAAGTAGGCAGAGAGGCAGGCAGAGAGAGAGGGGGAAGCAGGCTCCCCGCTGAGCAGAGAGCCCGATGCGGGGCTTGATCCCAGGACCCTGAGATCATGACCTGAGCTGAAACCAAGAGTCGGGCTCTTAACCACCCTGAGCATAAATATTTTGTACTGAAAAGGCAGTAATTTTCGTTGAGAGGTTATTTTAGGCTTTAGAGAGGAGGGAAAAGGGCAATGAGCATGGAGGAGCAGGGCTGGCCTTGGGAAGGCTTATCCTGGCCTGGGGCCTTCGCAGACGGATTTGCACGGTGCCCCCAGGACAGGGCGGCCAAGTCCCCGGAGGGCACTCCTTCCTGGCTGCCCTCTGCTGCTCACCTGTCCTCGGGCCCCTGAATGAGCAGGGCTCCCAGTCCACCCTGCAAATGTCTCCTGTGCGGTGCTCTTGTCCCACGCGGCCCCCAGGGCTTTCTAATGTGCTCTTTATATATGCAAACTGGAGCCTTTCAAACCCCATTTGACGTGTACCCCATACATCCAAGGACTCTCCTAAGAAACGAATAGGGATGTCTACCTTCACCACCAGTAGCACACTCCTTTTGTCTTGCATTTTAAATATTTCCTGAGCGTTTCTCCTTTGCTGTAGCTGAATTACTCAGAGCAATTCTAAGCTGCTGATCTTGGGGTGTCATGTGAATTAATACTTTTGGAAAACGCACACTCTGGTACATTCGGGCCAGTAGGGGCACTTCCTCCTTACTTTTTTCTTTTTTTTTTGGGTGGCTCGAGATCAATTAAGTAGTTCAGTCCAAATATGCCTAAGGGGAGCCCTGCATTCAGAAGCACGAGCAATGGGTTAAGTGCTCACACATCCACACGTGTGTGCACACACACACACACACACACACACACAGATATGGAGGCAGCCCCTCTGCTGGGGGAGACAGATCGTGTCTTGTGCACACAGACACGCGGTGAAGCAACTCAGTAAGTGGCAAGCAATTTGGAAATGGCACAGGTGTGGGTTCTGCAGAGGTTCGGAGGAGAGACAGATGGGGGGCTTTTGAGAGCAGCCTGGCCTCAGGGAGGAAGTGTGAGTGAGCAGCAGTTTGAGAAACCGGGAGGGGGTCAGACGGGGACCAGGGACGGGGAGAGCTCCAGGAGGAGAAGAGGGCGAGCCCAGGCAGGAGCGGGCCGGGCCGTCTGACTCAGCCCTTTCATCCAGCCCGGCCCACCCGTGCATCAGGAGATTAGTACCTGCGATGGTTAATTTTGTGCATCCACTTGGCCGAGCCCTGGTGCCCAGATGTGTGGCCAAACATGAATCTGGATGTTGCTGTGAAGGTACTTTTTAGCCGAGATTAACGTTTACATCAGTAGACTTAGCGATCTATAGATTCAATGCAACCCCCATCAAAATACCAACAGTATTTTTCACAGATCTACAACAAACAATTTGTAGGGAGCCACAGAAGACCCCAAATAGCCAAAGTCACGTTGAAAAAGAAAAACAAAGCTGGAGACATCACAGTTCCAGACTGTAAGATGTATTATAAAGCTGTAGCTATCAAAACAGGATGGTACTTGCCCAGAAATAGACACATAGATCAATAGAACGGACTAGAAAACCAAGAAATAAATCCAGAATTATATGGTCAGTTAATCTTTGACAAAGGAGGAATGATCTTGCAATGGGAAAAAGACAGTCTCTTCAACAAATGGTGCTGGGAAAACGGGATAGCCACATGCAGAAGAACGAAACTGGACCATTTTCTTACACCATCCACAAAAATAAACTCAAAAGGGGCGCCTGGGTGGCTCAGTTGGTTAAGCGTCCAACTCTTGGTTTCAGCTCAGGTCATGATCTCAGGGTCGTGAGACTGAGTCCCGTGTTGAGCTCTGTGTTCGGCGTGGAGTCTGCTTGAGATTCTTTTCCCCTCCCTTTCCCATCTCTGTTCCTCTACCTGCTTGTGTGCTCTCTGTCTCTCTAAAATAAATAAAATCTTTTTTAAAAAGTAAACAGTAAATAAACCCACAATGGATTAAAGGCCTAGATATGAGACCTGAAACCATAAAAATCCTAGAGGAGAAAACAGACAGTAACCTCTTTGACCTTAAGCTGTAGCAACTTCTTACTAGATACATCTCCTGGGGCAAGGGAAACGAAAGCAAAAATAAACTACTGGGACTTCATCAAAATAAAAACTTCTGCACAGTGAAGGAAACCATCAGCAAAACTCAAATGCAACCTATGGAATGGGAGAAGATATTTGCAAATGACAAAGGATGAGGATCCAAAATATATAAAGAACTTATACAGCTTAACACTCAGAAAAATGAATAATCTAATTAAAAAATGGGCAGAAGAAAGGCACATTTTTCCAAAGAAGGCATCCAGATGGCCAACAGACATGTGAAAAGAGGCTCAATATCATTCATCATCAGGGAAATGCAAATCAAAACCGCAATGAGGTATCACCTCACACGTGTCAGAATGGCTGAAATCAACAGCACAAGAAACAACAGGTGTGGCGAGGATGCGGAGAAAGGGGACCCCTCCTACACTGTTGGTGGGAATGCGAACTGGTGCAGCCGCTCTGGAGAACGGTGTGGAGGCTCCTCAGAAAGTTAAAAATAGAATTACCCTATGATCCAACAGTTGTACTAGTAGGTATTTACCCAAAGAATACGAAAACACTAATTTAAAAGGACACATGTACCCTGATGCTTATTGCAAACTTATTTACAATAGTGAAATGATTCAAGCAGCCCAAGTGCCCATCCACTGATGAATGGGTAAGTAATTGGTGGTGTGTGTATATACAATATCATATCACCCAACCATAAAAAAGAATGAAATCTTGCCATTTGCAGCGCCATGGATAGAGTTAGGGGGTATAATATTAAGGGAAATAAGCTGGTTAGAGAAAGACAAATACCGTATGATCGCACTCATATGGGGAGTTTAGAAACAAAACAAAGGAAAAAAAGGGACAACCCAAATAATAGACTCTTAACTCTAGAGAACACACTGCTGGTCACCAGAGGGGAAGGGGATGGGGGGTGGGAGATGGGGGAAGAGATGAAGGGGATTAAGAGCACACTTATCTTCATAAACACTGAATAATGTATAGAATTGTTGAATCACTATATTGTACACCTGAAGCTAATATAACACTGTATGTTAACATACTGAAATTAAAATTAAAACTTAATAAAAAAATAAAATATATCCGTAGACTTTGAGTAGAGCAGAGCCTTGTCCTGCATGTGGGTGGGCCTCATCTAATCAGTTGAAGGCCTTAAAAGTACCCCAAAAAAAAGAAAAGAAAAGAAAAAAAATCGACTGACTTCCCCCAAGCTGAGCAGGAGGGAATTCTGCCAGCAGATGGCCTTCTGACTCGAGCTGAAATATCAGTCTTCGCTCGGTATCCAGCCTGTCGGCCGGCCTTGCAGACTTCATAATCACATGAACCAGTTACTTAAAATAAATCTCTCTCTGTACACACACACACACACACACACACACACACACACACACACACATCCTGCTGGTTCTGTTTCCTCGGGGAACCCAGCACCCGATAACAGAGGTATCTCGGCACTCGGCCCTGTTCGCAGCCCCGCTGTGGCCTTCCCACCTGTTTCCGGCTCTGCTCCTGTCTTCCTCACTCCTTCCCAGTCCCCGCGAGCCTGACGAGCCGTGCGGCATTTGGCGTTTGATAAATCCTCTGGAAACAGTGCTGGAAGCTTCTCCGGCTCTGTTTATCCCCTGTTCCCGGCGCCCAGCCCTGGGCTCACCCTGTCTTGCCATCGGCTATTTGTTCTCACCCTCCGAGGACCCCTCGGGCTCTGACGCTGGAGAGGGAAGGATGATAAGACCCGGGGGACACTGAGTCAGTGGCCCCCTTCGAGGGGCCGGACCCCGTCGGCCTGGTAGCGCCAGTCAGGCTGTCTGCTGGGAGAGCTCATGGGAGCCCCCGCCGGCCAGGATGGCTGTCACCGCCTCGGGACGGTGGCTGACAGTCACGCACCGCACGGGACGGGCCCGCACGCCAGCGGCAGAGGCTTGACTCTGGGGGGCACTGGGGAGCCCCGCGAGGCGCCGATTGGGCCACGCGGCAGTGGCTGGCTGGCAATGGGCGTGCCAAGAGGTTAATCTGACCGACGTGCAGGAGGAGAGAAGTTCGGACAGCTCATTCCTCAAGCAGGAAGGGCCGCGAGGGCAGTGTGCCTGCGCAGGACGGACGACGGGTCACCACGAGAGGATCAGGGAACGCGGCACACGAGCACGAGAAACAAATGCGGGGTCTTGGGCATCGTTACGGCTGGTCCAGAGCGGCGGAGCCTTTGCAGACAAGGGTGCTAACCCCACGAAGGAGAGCCTTTGGGGATCATCTAGGAGGAGGGCAGGGATGGGAGCCTGCGGGCGGCGGGAAGGGCCTCCGCCGCAGGGTGGAAGGTGCTCACTGTGGGGAAAGAGCTCAGAGCACGGAGCTGGGGGGCCAGCCAAGGGCCAGCCCGCGGCTGACGGCGTGAGGTTCCACACATGCCCCATCGGCCGGGCTTGGGAGATGCAGCTGGGCGCTAGGGGCTCGCCTTTAAGCAGACCATC
Source organism: Potos flavus (assembly GCA_028534135.1). Lineage (NCBI taxonomy): Eukaryota > Metazoa > Chordata > Mammalia > Carnivora > Procyonidae > Potos > Potos flavus. Next base: position 120,366,652 of record CM052897.1, on the reverse strand, counting down.
TCTGTATGGGGCCATTTAACCCTTGGGCCTCGGGGGCCTCGGGGGGAAAAGGAGAGCGGGCTGGGTGATAGTCGTGACGTCAGCACGCACCCCGGCTCTGCCCCACCGCCTGCCTGTCCCCTTCCGCGAAGTCCCCTCCTCCTCTGAGATCTGCCACGCTTGGAC
>CM052897.1:120313349-120365987 GCA_028534135.1 Potos flavus | reverse complement strand
GTGTGGGTGAACTTCGCTGATGGTGGCTTTTCTTCTGCTCAAATCTGGTATTTTTGTCTCTGCAGTAAGAGAATATCCTCGAACCCAGTAATATGGAGTTTCAGTGACTTATTTTCTTTTGTTTCAATTTGAAAATATCTACCTTCCTGCTCTTAAGATTACAAAGCGTAGGCGGCATTTTTTTTTTCTTGAGCACTCACATGTGCTAAAAAGACTGGTTTCTATACAACCCACTTTTTGTAATAGTTCTCTTTTTTTTAAAGATTTTTATTTTTTTCATTTATTTATTTGGCAGAGAGAGAGAGATCACAAGTAGGCAGAGAGGCAGGCAGAGAGAGAAGGGGAAGCAGGCTCCCTGCTGAGCAGAGAGCCCGATGCGGGGCTCGATCCCAGGACCCTGAGATCGTGACCTGAGCCGAAGGCAGAGGCTTAACCCACTGAGCCACCCAGGTGCCCCTGTAATAGTTCTCTTTTATTTTTAATTCTTTTCTAATTTTATTATTTTTTTTAACATCTTAATTTAATTTAATTTTTTTTTTCAGTTTTCCAAGATTGTCATAGTCCTCTTTGAAATGCCACAAATCCAAAAGTCTATACTTAAGGACAGATTTCTGTTGAGCTCATTTACAGACCGCAGGAATTAGAGATTCTCCAGAAGCTGCTCAGAGCTGAACAAAGGCCAAAGGAACCCTATCCGCTCCTGCTACTGATGGCCCCGCCCTTGTCTTGAGAGAATTCAGGACAAGGGCTCTTCTCGCTCCTTTCCTAATGGTGCACACTGCACTGATAGCCTGATTTCTTCCTCATAGTCTATCAGGAAGTGCTGTCCGTGGAAAAATACCCGTGACTCGTAACACTGACCTGATGCTCGTGGTTGGGTACTAACGGCGATGCGGGCTGGCGCAGCGCTAAGCCCCTGAACCGCACGAAGCGGGTTCTATTATGACTGTCAGGTCGCGGACCCGATGCCGGAGCTCGTGGTAGGCTCATCAGGACTGCATGGCACGATACCGATAGAAAAACGGAGATGCATGGAAACACGTGTTGCTGCTCCTGAACCCCGAATCTCTAAGGCATCAGGGAGGGGCGGGCCGGCATGGTGGTCTGCGGCACGAGCGTCCCCTCCAGGGCGCTGAGCCCCCCACAGAACCCGCACCACTGCCATCCTGCGTCTGTGCCGGGGAGGGCCGTGGGGAGGTGGCGGAGCAGGTGTGCACGCTCTGTGTCCCCCGGGGCCGCTCCCCAGGGCTCTGGCTACGCCTTCCCTGACGTCGTTTTCCCCAGCCGCTCTCGCTGATGTGACCCGGGCATGCAAAACCATGGGGGGGGGGGCGGGTAGGATGGGGGCTGGGACCATCCCCGAGAGCGGCGCTGGTGAGAACGGTCTGAGTCCTTTGTTTGACACATATTCTGCAGGAGCCCAGACTTGACGGTGGCTCATTGCTGCTTTTCTACGTTCTGGCCGAGACCCAGCCAGGAAGTGGAAAACTACCCTGAGAAAGGCTGCTCTTGCGGTATTTCTGGCTTGGCTGGACACAGGAAGGACAGCGATCCTAGGGAAAAACATGTTTACGTCCCTCTCTGCATGTGCGTCTGCACCTCTCTGAGAGGCGGGGGTGCGGTGTTTACCGGGAGGTTTGGAGCCAGCCCCAAATGTCTCCAGGTTGGCTCGGCTACCGCCCAAGCAGCCCCTGCCGAGTTCGGGGCCCGGCGAGGTGGCCCGAGGAGGTGGCCTGCGTGTCACTCTCCAGAGGCCGTGAGGAAGGCATTTCTGGGAGGCAATGGGCAGGAACCCGAATGCACACAGTCGTGTCGAGAAGCAGCATTTCCAGATTCCCCACGGGTGTGCAGTATTTGTCTGGGCAACCGCCGGGTTATGAAATCTGTAAATATAAGAAGTTATTTTGGGATTTTGTTTAGCTTACCTCGGGAGGAGCCTGAGAAGGTGACTTTTTAAGGCTCCTGGGCAGGTGGGATTTGGAATGGCCTCCAAAGGAGTTTCTTAACAAAGCCTTGCCTCTCTCCCTGCCCTCAATTCCCTTTTAATCAATGACCGGCACGTTTTCTTGTTTTTGTTTTTGTTTTGTTTGGTTTTTCCATCCAGCTCCGAACTTCTGCAAGTCTTCCTGGGCCAGCCCTACCTTTCCAGGGTTACTTTTGTTCGTTATTCTGACCTTGACACGTGACTGACTCTCGGCGCGCGTTATCTTGGGCTTGTTTCCGTCAAGCGTCAAGTACATTTCTGATGAAAGCACCGGTTATGGGGACGCTGGTTTGGCTTTGCCTCCCCGCTCCGGTAACTCTACTTTACAACCCAAGGCAAGGACTGCAGGGCTGTGCACAGAACACTCGCTTCCTGAAGAAACGATGAACCACATTATTTTTTTTGGCAAAATAATGCTTTCGCTGGAATCATAATGTTACCGATATTTTTGAAAAAACCATGTTAGCAATTTGAGAACTCTCTGGGGGACTGGATTCCTTATAGACTACCCAGCTCAGGCTGAGATTGCCAGTAACGCCAGACACATAAAAAGGGCCTAATAGGCTTTTCTTTAAGGGTATTAGGACCACAGTAAATTTCGGTTGCTGACAGTACAGTTACGAAAACTAATACGACATTTATGAAGCATCCCTAAGGTCAGCTCGCACTCTTCACTGTCAAGCACACGTTTTATTAGGCAACGTTGCTTTACTCTTTCTATTTTAATAGCTGTCTGTTCAATGGCCTCATAAATCTTATTCCTGTGTATCTCGGTGATTTTACCAACTGTTGATGAAAAGCAGCTTCAGGATGCCTGGGTTACGAGGGTGAAGCACTACTATTCGCACCATCCAGAATCTTACTTTAGAGCTTTCCCTTAGATGTAGCCATGCATGTGAGAGCTGGGATAAATACTGTGCTGCACGCATGCGTGCACACACTCGTGCATACACACCCATGCTCTACCACGCACACACTCACACACATGCACACTCTAGCACACACCCTCATACTCTACCATGCACATACACTCACATGTGTACACGCTCTAATACACACGTGCACACACCCATGCTCTGCCACGCACACTCACATGCATGCACACTTGAGCACACACATGTGCGCACACACCCACATGTGCACACGCACACTCTAGCACACACACTCATACTCTAACACACACACACTCCCATGTGTATACCCTCTAACACACATGTGCTCACACACTCACACTCTAGCACGTGCACACACCCTCATCCTCTAGCACGCACACATACTCACGTGCTCACACCTTCTATCACATGTACATATGTGTGTGGACACAATTCTCTATCAGCACGCACACATTCATGCTCTAGCACATAGGCACACTCACATGTGTGCATGAACACACACTGAGCTCACACTCACACACAATCTAGCGCACGCACACACACACACTTAAGACTTCAGCCATCTGGGATCTTGACCCCTGCCCACGGTGGGGGCATTCCTCACCGTGTGAGTTTTGTAGATAGGCAAACTCAGGCTTCCACCAAAGCGGATCCAAAATGTAGATGACTCCTTCCCCACTCCACCTTCCCCAAAGTGGGGAACAGACCAGGGACGACATAATCCCTGTTCGACACGTCCTAGAGGGAACTAGTGTTAGGGGCTGAATTGTGTCCCCTCAAAATTCGTATGCTGGAGTCCTGGCCCCCGGTGTCTCAGACTGTGGCCTCATTGGGAGATAAGGTCCTTACAGAGATGACCAAGTTAAAATGAGGTCCTGGGGTGGGCCCTCATCCGATGAGACTGGTGTCCTTGTAAAAAGGGGATTTGGCCACAGAGGGAAGACAGTGCGAACAGACGCGAGGAGAAGACAGCCTACGATCGAGGGGAGAGTTCGGCACGCATTCTCCCTCACAGCCCCCAGAAGAGCCAACCCTGACAGCAGCTCGATCTTGGACGTCTGCTCTCCGGGTGTGGACAGCCACCTTCCGTGGCGCGTGCCGCCCAGTCTGGGCACCGTGTGACGGCAGCCCACGCTATCGAGCGCCCGGCGAGGCGAACACGCTGGCAGGCGGAGGAGGGCGGCCAGCAGCGAGAAGCGGAAGTGGCGACGTGCAGTCCCGGGGCCACCAGCACCGCCAGCAGCCTCCAGCGGCCAGCGTTGGTGGCCTTGGGCCCCAGCGAGGCTGCCCAGCGGGCGGGGGTGACATCAGCAGTGCCCCCATGGCCGGGTTCCGAAGGTCGCTGGCTACCCAGCCTCTGGTTGCTCTTGCCCCGTCCTGACTGCGCAACGGCCCTCCAAAAATTCACCTTCTTCTCAAACCTTTCAAGGGCGTTTTTGGTTGGAACCAATCACCCCGACTGGATCAGAAATTGGCACCCAGAGGCGGTTGTTTAGCCAGTAGACTCTGGGGAAATTTGGGGAGTTTGGGGTTGTTTACCTGAACACGACATGTATTAAAGGGGAAAACTCTAGGTTTCTCCCCTCACAGAACACTCGGACACAAAATGTGTGACTTTTCCCCCCACACCAGCTCATTCTCCAGCTTTCCGGACCCCAGCTCGTCTCCCGCCGCTCAGTTCCGACACTGGCTAGCCAGTGAGCGCGGACCCCGCACGCTCCGCGCTCAGTCCGGTAAGACTGCCCGCGCCTCGGACAACTGCAAATCCCACGTTGTCCCCTGAGCTCCTGACCCACGGCTGTACATCAGGGGTTCCCGCAACCCCCTCCTCAGATTTCATAATTTCCTATAACAGGTCACAGATTTGGAGGAAACAAGTCGGTTGGCTTATTATAAAGATATTTATATAAAGGATACGGATGAAGAACCAGAAGGTGCGGTACATAAGGTGAGGTGTGGACGGGTCCCAAGCCCAGGAGCTTCTGTCCCCGTGGAGCTGGGGCACATCACTCTCCCAGCATGGGGAGGCGCTCGCCAACCCAGAAGTTCTCCGAATCCCTCTATTTAGGACTTTTATGGAGGTTCCGTTATGCAGGCATGATTGCATCAATCACTGGCCACCAGGGGCTGATTCAACCTCCAGCCCTTCTCCCCTCCCTGGAACGCAAGGGGTAGGGCTGGAGGTTCCAACCCTCTAATCACTTGGTTGGTTCACCAGCCCCCACCCTTACCTGCTCTCCAAAAGTCGTCTCAGTGTAAACTCAGGTGTGATCGGAAGGACCTTGTCATAAATAACAAAAGATAAGTCTGTCCCCTTTCTTATTCTGGAGGCACTTCGGCAACTGAGCACAAAACCCCAATATTATAACACAGGACGCTGCTGTCGTTTTAGGAAATCTCAGTGGATGCAGCAGCCAGGCACAAAGACCAAAAAATGTGTATTATTATGTCGCAGTATCGCCGGCATGGATTCAGCCGCCCAGGTCATGCGGTGACAAAACAGCTCAGTGAATGAATTGTGTGTGTCCCCGGGAACGGAGGGTCCACTGAGGGCTGGGCAGGGCCAGTGACTGCTTTTGGAGAGCTGAATTAGGGGCGTAACGAACCTGAGGACAGCTGGGGTCAGAGGGCTGAGTGCTTATCCCTGGAGACAGAGGACGACAAGCCCCAATTCTTAAACCCTAGGGAAACTCATGAGATTTTAGTGTCGGTGCTAAAAGAATGTCCTTTCTCTTGGAGCTGCTCAGCTCGGGCAATGGAGAACCCAAAGTGCATTTCGTCTTGTGTCCTACCGTGTTACAGTGTTTGCTCAATTTGCAAGCGACCCATGTGTTCCACGTGTAAGAGAGGTAACCCAAAAACTGCCACGGAGATAGGCAGAAACCCTTTGCATTTTGGAGCCCCTCGTGCCCTCCGACGCAACTGAGCCTTCCGTGCCAGCCACACCCGCCCTCCTCCCATCACTGATGACTCTTAAAAAACTTACTTACTTATTTATTTTTGTTTTGTACTTTAAGACTTAATTGTTTAGAGCAATTTTAGATCACGACGAAATTGAGACGAAGGTACAGAGATTTCCCATTTACACTCTGCCCACCCCCCAGCCTTCCCTACTATCAACATCCCCCACTAGCGTGGGACGATTGTTACACCTGATGAATCCACAGTGACAACTCATCATCACCATGTCCACGGTTCACACTAGGGTCACTGTAGGTATTGTGCCTTCTGTGGGTTTGGACCAATGTATAATGACCTGTGTGTAACCCCCATTACAATATCATGCAAAATAAGAGTTTCACTAATCCAAAAAATCCTATGTGTTCACCTGTTCATCCCTTCCTGAGACCTGTGCCCTGGCAGCCCTCAACCTTTTGACTGTCCCTGCAGTTCTGCCTTTTCCTGAAAGTCGTACGGTGGGACTCATACAGTGCGTAGCCTTTCCAGATTAGCTTCTCTCACTTAGTAATATGCATTTAAGTTTCCTCCATGTCTTTTCATGGCTTGATGGCTCATTTCTTTCTAATGCTGAGTAATATCCCGTTGTCTGGATGGACTACAGTTTTTATTCATCCTCCTACTGAAGGACATCTCAGTTGCCGCCAAGTTTTGGCGACCATGAATAGGGCTGTGCTGACGAAGCTTCTTAGTCATCAAAGACTGTGTAAGTCTCTTGCCTGGAAGAGTTACCAGTAAGGAGGAAGCGAATTACACTTACCTCTCACTCACACCCCATCTAATTGTCTCCAAACCTCCATTTGGAGTCCGGCCTTGCACGATTCAGCGGTAGATTTACAAAGACAAACCCCTCACGGGAAAGGCAAGGGTACTAAACGCTTTGCAAAAGTTGGTTAACTAGTATGAACAAAAATCTAGATATTTTACTTAAGAATGGATCCTGAAGATGCTACAGAAAGGGAGGAGCTGGGCAAAATTGTCTACAGGTTTGTACTGAGTCCTAAAGGAGCCTTTCCCAGAAACTCTGGAGTCACTGTGGTAGTCTGAGTAGAAGAAATGATTCTCAGAATGTTCTTGTTTAAGTATCTAAATGCTGGACTCAACAGTGGTCCAAACACACAAAAATGTCAGTTGCCAGAAAGTTCTTCATATGATACAAAGTCAAATTGTTTTACGGTAGGAATGTTGCAATGGATCATCATGTATGGTTTGCCCACATGTCCTCATTATGACCTACCAGTTGTCCCAGAAGATAATTCCTCTGGAAAGGTCTTGAGAAGCATATTGGAGTGGGGAGTTCAGCAGTTTAAAAAAGTTCTTTAGAAGCTTTTCTCTGATGCCCAGAGATATGGGTGGGGTAGCAGGGACGCTCCCATTGAAATGGAGTCCCCGATTGCACTGGAGGGATAGGACTCCAAATGGCGGAGCCAAGAGCGACACGTAACCAATAGTGCTGTAGATGGCAAGGCCCCTCACACCAGCAGCCGGGCCAGAACTAGACAGCTCATGGAATCACATTTCATTGATGTAAATGCAAATGCTTCTCTCTGACAAGCTGATCCCTGCTTCCAGGGGCTGCAACAGAAGGCACTCACTCACTCATGCTCAATTCTCGGACCTGAGTCAGTTCATAGACTCTGGGCCACGTGTATAAACACTATGCATATATAAGGAAGGATCTGAGAATATTCATCCCAATCTTCCCCTACGTAGACCTGCAATCATCCTCCGGGGTAAGCCTGTCCTGTAAATCATAGATGCATGTTCTGAATTAGGACAAATCCCTGGAATCCAGAACTACACTGAGATTCACCTGTTAGAATGAGGGTCTGTGGGCGATCAGGTGATAAGTGGAATTTTAAATTGTGACCGCCTTGCCAACGACTCACTGAACTGAATTTGGAAAGGATGCCCTCAGCCGCGCTGAGGATCCCCACATGGGCTTTCTGACCTAGGGAGGACGTACTGCCGTGGTAAAGAGAAAAACCAACACTTCCATCAAGAAAATTCGTTTTAAAAAGAGGTCAAAGAGCCAGATACGGTGCTGCGATGCCCGAGCCTACATCAGCCAATGGGAACCAGACATTGACAAGGAAGGAAGGGACGAGCAGACGAGTTGCCATGATTCTCCCTATTTGGAAGATCTTGGCAGAGCTTGACTTGGACTTCGAAGTCTCTCTTGGGTTTTGTTTGTTTGGTTTGGTTTTTCTCCGGGGTTTGTTAGGAGGAGGAGGAGGAAATCTAAAAAAGTGAAGGAAAGAATTTTTAAGGTTCAGTTGCTTGGAACAGAAAACAAACTGCTAAAAAGCTGTTGACTTCAGGATTAGACAGATTCCTAAATAGTATAACTGGAGGGAGTGAGGAGCGGATTTCTTTGTTTTCTCCTTAATTTGGAGGAAAAGAAAGAAGGAGTACGTTGGTATGGTCTGCAATTCTGAAATATGGTCATAACACACTGAAATGCGGACGATGGAATGGAGCTCAAAGCCTGAAGACTTTAGTCGTAGGAAAAAGCTCCTGCAGACTATTTTCTACTTGGACATTTTAAGGAGTATCATTTTAAGGACATTTTAAGGACATTTTAAGTAGTAAGGTGGTTTACTTTTGTTTTTAAAGTTTTGAGATGTGGAAAAATAAGGCTTCAGGGAGTATGTAGTTTGTGTATTTTAGAAGATTATTTTAAAGTTATTGTGTCTTAATTGAGTTTTGAAAATATTAGAAACTAAAGATTGAAAATATTTAACGTTTCCTTGCCTCGGAGGCCCTGCCAAATAATCCACCTTCCGTACTCCAGTCAAAGTGACCATTCTCAGCCACACACCTGCTTCGGAGTATCTCTAATGTGACCTGATCTCCCGCCACTGCTCAGCAGCTGAAGCCCTCTTCCCTTCCCCGCCTATTCGGAGCTCCCGCCAACCCATCTGCTTCCCCAACCCCCTAAGCTACAAAAACCAGCGCAACTGGCTTTCCCATCCCTCTCCTTCTCACTAGCTCTGTATATCTGGCCATGTTTCTTAATCTCTTTCCACTTAGTCTTTGTACAAAGTGGAGATAACCTCACCATCTAATGTGACCGATGGGGGACAAAGTAAAAAAATGTATAACTAGTCTGCACAATGCCTGACTCAGAACAGATGTGCCTTTTCTTCTTCCAACTCTGTGCTCCTTCAACACCTTGTCTTGACCTTTAGTAGACCTAGTAGAGGTAGGTCCAGTCCAAGTAGGTCTACTAGAGGTCGGACTGGCCAGTGATGTCTGGTAGAGATAAGTCTAGTGGAGGTAAGACCAGTGGAGAAAGATCTAGTAGAGGGAGGTCTGACAGCAGCGGTTTCGGTAGAGGTGGGTCTACCAGAGAGCTCACCGTCATCACTATGCGTTTCTACGTCTGGCTCGCTATGAGAGCATGCGTCCCTGGAGGACAATGCCACGTCTATTCTACCACGCTGTTTCCAGGACGTCACACAAGGATAGCACACGGAAGTGTTTAATAAATGTGAGGACTGAACAAACGATGTGTCTACTTGGAACTTTAACAGATAAAAATGACAATAGAGGATGTTCCTGGTGTTGAGGTTCATAATCTGGTACATCTACACTAACTCCTTTTGGAAAGGATTTCCATCTTCTTTGAAATCCTATTATGTGACTGCTTGAAAGTGTCACTCTGAAGCTACCAGTGTCCCTTCGGCCTTGTCCCCCATTCTCTGCATTCTCAGGGCATTTGCTCAGCCACAGAGGTGAGTGGTTCCTTTCACAGTGTGTGCCTGTCCTTTTGCCGCTCACGTCCCTGCTCTGCGCTCCTGGTACAGCCCTGCTCTTTGACCTGGAGGGAGCAGACACTCCCCATCTCATCTGTGTGTTTGGGATGGCACCCACCCACTCCAGGTCCGGCACTGGGTGCCAAGGGGGGCGGTCAATAAGCCAAGCCTACAGCTCCAGCCACAGGGGTTGGCCCCTGGATGGCAACACAACCCACTTACAGGCCAGAGAGCTCTGAAGACAATTTGGGGGTCTCCGGAAAGAGAAACCTCCTCTCTCATCTACAGTAATGACTAGAGGAGAACTTTCTAGATCTGGTGAGGTGAGAGTATGGGAAATCCACCGAAGGGGCGGTTGGGCCTACAGGCAAGAGGCTGAAATGGAGTCGCCATGACAGAAGACAGAAGCGCTTGGTCTCTGGTGACCTTTTTTGAGTTGTGGGCTCAAAATTTATCCAAATCTAGACCTACCTAAGGATTTATTTATGGAAGCCATCAAATCCCCCCTTTTAAATTTCAGCTTGAATTGGGGGTTCTGTCGCTTGCCACAGAAAATGTGTGGCTTATATTTCCCATGTGATAAAGGATATCTGTTAATAGTAGGGACCGTTTCCTGGGATGGGTGTCCTGAAATAGTGTGGCATCGCTGTCGTTTGGAGACAACTGGGATCATCGCTCATTGAGCCAAGGTGGAAAACGAACGCACTCAGGATCGGAGAGGGACTGGATTTGGGAAGAGAGATTCTGTGGTGTTTGTTGGCACTGGCCACTTCCAACCCTGCCTTCTCCATGTCATAGTTCTTGCTATTATTTTCAGTATGTTAACATCAAATGCACAAGTCAGATGCAGAAGATGTTTTACTTCCGAATATATACCCCTGAGGGCAAAATGAGACACAAAAATCTTTCTGGAACATGTGCTTAATGACATACTTTCATGGAGCTTTCTGGCCGTTGTGGAGAGGCTTTTGGCTTGGCTTATATAGCTTCTTTTAGCAAATTCCCTAAAAAATAAAATGAATTTAACACTCAGTGACATAGTAAACCCGAAAAAGAGCTGCCTAGAATGAATTAAAGCCTGAGAAAGTAAATGCCAACCAAAAATTCGTCTCTGTGTGCTCGGAACTACATCACCAGCTGAATTGGGTTCTGTGGGGACTCATCACAGTAACTTCTTACGGCCATTTTCCCCTTTGGTTTCTCAAGGTTTCACTAGGATTATATTAGATCATATTCCACCTTGAAGCCAGAATCAATTTCAGTAAGCAATACCCTGTGACATCGGGTCTCGGTCACCATGTTGAGAAATGCATTCATACCACGTCTTCACTGAATTGTTATGAGGAGCAAAGGAGCAAAAGAGGACACATTTATGGGAAAAAACATAGCACTGTTCTTGGCACATAGTAGACCCATAAGTACACATATACTCATGGATGCTCATCAGCATCTGGGGCGAGCGACAATGAATATTTTAAGACAAATGGCTATATTTCAAATACTGACAGACCAGAAAGAATTTTAGTTTGATTATGTGGACCAAAGAGATGTTAGAAGATTGTGTCCTGGAAAAACTGTCGTGAGTAGATAAAATACATATGATAAAAAGTCCTAGATGCTGTGCTCAGTGAACAGACGTTAGAAGAGACAAGATCAAGGAAACCCTAGCAAACAGTGTTGGAAGGGTTATCTCAAATCCCCAAAAAATGAAATCAGGGGACAAGTAGAGAAGAAAATTATCATGAAAATTAGAAAGATGTCCTAGAATTTATGATTCTGGCAAAAAGTAATAGAAAAGTCTGGTGTCGATGGGGTTTTGGACATCAGGTGAAGGGAAAGCCAGGGGTCTGCTCAACGCCTAAGCATCGTCTCCTGATCTCATGGTTCCATGACCTTCCTCTCTGGAGGGTCTCTAACTTGTTGATGGCTTTGCTGAACTGTGGCTCCATGGTCCCAGTGTCACTCCCGGAGACCTGATGACCTAGTAGCACCTTCAGTCTGGGGGCTCCAAGCTAACTCATCATCTCCCTCTCTGTTTCCTCAAACTTCTATTGATGGTGTCTCCCTTTATAACTCGCCTTCTCATCTAGTACTTGAAACCCCAGGGCCTTCTTTGGCCTTCTCATCACTTGCCAAGTCCTGTGCATTCAGTAGCTACAACTTCACTTTTTACTAGTCTCTTTGTTATTTTCCATCAATGCTCTCAGAAGTAGTTTTAGGTGGTTTCTCTTCGTCCATTCTCTTCCTTCCCCCATTTTACTTATATATAAATTATAGACTAACATTCCGGAAAACAGCTTTAATAATGACCCTGAATTGATGAAAATGAAGCTCTTCCCATTCTTAAGAAGAAAATACACACTCCTGTCCTTAGCATTTCAACGTACTTCAAGATCAGATCCTGCCTAATTCCCCAATGACTTCCCTTCCTATATTATGTAGCTCAGCTACACAAGACTATTGATGTTTGTTCATAATGCACAGTGTTTTCTCTCTGCTCCAGGCCTTTGTCACTTGCTCAACCTGAAATATACTTTCTTTCTGTCTCCCCTTTCCGTACATTTGAACTTTTAACTTTTCTACAAATGGAATCCAAATACTGCTTGCTCTACAAGCTCCTCTATCCTATCAAGATGGGAGAGATTTTTTTCTTCTTTCAAACCACCAAAACACTGGGTAAAATGACCTCTTATAGTGTTCAACACTCATGGATCATCTACTTTTGGATGTGAGCTTAGTGATTTTTTGTTTTTAAGTATGTGACAAAACAACCAGTTCAGTACATTTCACATACAAGGTGCTCATTTAATGTTATGAAATGAATAGCCCAGCCAGTGGCACATAGTAAATGTTCATTCAAATAGAATCAAATTAATTTCAAAAATCTGGTCTATATGGGCTTCTACTAAAGTATGGCATATCTAACACTACATAAATATAACTGAATGCCTATTTCATCAAAGAAGACATACCAGTGGCGAGCAATCACATACGAAAATGCTCAACATCATTAGTCATCAGGGAAATGAAAATGAGCACTGCGGTGAGAACCACTGCATGCCCCCGAGAATGACTCCAAGCAAAACAGCACACAAGAACACACGTTGGCAAGGAATTAGAAAAGCGTGAACCTCTCCTACGTTACCGATGGGAATGTAAATGTTACTGGCATTTTGGAAAAGTTTGGCAGTTTCTTCAAAAGTAAAGCATCAGTTTATCATAAGACCCGACAATCTCAACCCTAGGAATCTACCCAAGAGAAATAAAAATACAGGTTCACACAAAGACTTGCATGAGAATGCTCATGGCAGCTTTTTCCCTAAAAGCAGAGACGTGGAACCAATCCCAGTGGACACAACTGGTGATGGGATTAGCAAAATATGCAATATTCATATGATGGAATATTATTTGGCAATAAAAAATGAACTACAGGGATGCCTGGGTGGCTCCGTTGGTTAAGCTTCTGCCTTCGGCTCAGGTCTTGATCCCAGGGTCCTGGGATCAAGGCCCGAGTCAGACTCTCTGCTCAGCTGGGGGTCTGCTTCTCCCTCTCCTTCTGTCCCTCCCCCCGCTCCTGTGCTCTCTCTCTCTCAAATGAATAAATTAAAAATCTTTAAAAAAAATGAACTACATATACAAGCTACAACTTGGATGAACCTCGAAAACCTGATGCTAAGCAAAAAGAGCCAGACACACAAGGTCACATCATGTGGGACTCCATACATAGGAAATAGCCAAGGAAAAGCAAATCAGTAGGGATGGAAAACAGATTCCTGGCTGCCCAGGGTTGGGGGTAGAAATGTGGAGAGTCCGCCAAGAGGAGGTGGATCCTTTTGTGATTCTAAAGCGGGATTGTGGTAAATGGTTTCACAACTCTCTATATTTTCTAAAAATCATTGAATGCTACACTTTAAATGGCTGAATTTAATGGTATGTAAATTAGACATCCATAAAGCTGTTAAAAAAATAATTGGACTTCCAGGTCATACAGCCTTTACCCATTGGAAGAATAAAATAAAACCTAGCTTCTTTTAAGCAATATTATAGCAGAAATATGGTCAAGTACCACAAAGGGAGAAAATCAGGATCTGTCTAATCCCAGTTTTACTGTGTTTTGATGGCTAGCTGTTGGACTAATGCAACAGAACAGAAAGGATAATTTCTTTATATAAACCATTAAAATAGGAATAAATTTTTAAAAGGAAATCACACTTAATTATTTTTTTAAACAGCAGTTTTGTAGAGATCTTAAATTTTCAACAATTAGGTTAGAAAGGATTGCTTTTGCTAAGACTTTATTGGATCCAAACTATTAGTTAGGTCCCATAAATTGCCAGCACATAGCAGTCTTTTACTAATTAATTATTCACCCCAAGTCTATTAGCAAATATTTACCACTTATAGCCTAATTAAAATTGAACCCAGGCTCTAGTACATAGAGGTCATTCTAAAACTCTTCTCAAGAGTAATACAGGCTTGAGTATAGAAGAATTGCTAAGAAAGTCCCACTCAGAGAGTAGTTATCCGGAGATCAATAAGAAATTTAGGGACCCTGGTGACTTTCAATCCTCATAGATCTATCATTGTTCATTTTATTCAAGGATCAGGTGTATTGAAACTGGTCGTGGCATAAATCTGGAAAGAGAAAGGTGGGTTTTCAGGCAGTAATGAGAAAATCAACACTTCCACCATAAAGAAACGTACACGATGCCATTTTCTTTGAGGAGTAAGTCGTGGCCTCTCTCTCTCTCTGGAGCCTGTGTCCTTGAAAAAGCAATAGGCCAATAAGAGGGCAACTTTCTGATTTTACTGTGTAAGGTCTCCTTCCCCGTGGCTGTAACCTGGAACTCTGGAATCAGCTCAGAAGTCTCTCTAGAGGAGACCCTCCCAAGATCCATGCTTCCATCTCTCCAAAAGATAAGAGATTTCACTGTTCTTCCTCTTACTTCACTATGTAAACATTCTGTGCAATTCTATTCAGACTCTATTGTCACGTCTGTGCTGCCTTGGATGCCCGTGCATTTGATAATAAACTCTATGTTCCACAATAGTGTATTCCTTCTCCCTCTTCTCTCTGTTGGTGCAAAGGGTGCAGGATTGTTTTGTTTTGTTTTGTTTTTCCCTGATGCTACATAACACTGTCAGAGACAGAACGTCAACGTTTCAACAAAAGAAGAGATCCTTAATGAAAGGCAAAAGTCTTGTTCTAAATTCTGGCTCATCTCATTTTCTGCAACATGCACTCATTGAAAAGGAGACTTCGAATCAAAAATGACCTTAAAGAGTCCAAACAAACAACAACCAAAAAACATTCCAAAGGTCGTAGGCTCTCAACAAAATGCACCGCGGAAGACAGTTAGGCAGGCAGACACGAGACAGGAAGAGACGTGAAGAACTTAGGCAGGAAGAGATGCTCCCAGTTCTTCGACAGGATAGCAAACAATTATAAGGCAAGAAATTCAAGACAATTTGTCCATCAGGACAAAAGGAAACAGCTGTTTTTGCCTATCAAAGTTGAACATGAAACAATTTTAAGACCTAGTTTTGGCGAGTGTACTAGTTTTCTATGGCTGCTATAACAAATTGCCACACATTTAGTGGCTGAAAACAGCACGGATTTACCATCTTACAGGTCAGGAATTCAGAAGTTTAATGCGGGCCTCGCTGGGCAACAATCAAGGTGTCTGCAGGTCTGTGTTCCTTCAGAAGGGTCCAGAGGAGAACCCACCTCCTCGTATCTTCCAGCGTGTAGAGGTGCCCACTTTCCTTGGCTCGTGGCCCCTTCCTCCAACAGCGGTGGGGGAGTCCTTGTCACCTCGCATCACTACGACCTCCTCTTCTACTTCGAAGGACTCTTGGGATTACACTGGGTCAGTTGGATGATATGGATGGAATGTTGGTGTCCCCTGCAAATCCTTATGTTGAAGGTCTAACTCCCAGGGTGACAGTAATTGGCAGCGGGGTTTTTGGGAAGTATTAGGTTTAAATGAGGTCACGAGAGTAGAGCCCCTAGGATAGGACTATTGTTCTTATAAGAAAAGGAAGAAACATCAGAATTCTCTCTTTCTCTCTGCCACATGAGGACACAATGAGAAGCTACCTTCTGAACCAGGGAGCCAGCCCTCACCAGACACTAAACGTGCTGGCGCCTGGACCCTGGACTTCCAGCAGCCAGAGCTAGAGAAATCAGTATCACTTGTTTAAATCACCAAGGCTGTGCGATTGTGTTACGGCCACTTAAGGTGACAAGGACCATATACTCCCCCATCTCATAGTCCCTAGCTTAGGCACATGTGTGAAGTCCCCTTTGCTAGGTAATGTCACATAGTCACAGGGTCCAGCAATTAGGATGTAAATATCCTTGGGGGGGGGGGTTTTCTGCGGACCACAGTGAGGAAGTGGGAAGGTGATTATTCTGACACCTCCCTGTTGGGAATGTAAAATGCAAAAGTCTCTCTACAGAGAGATACACGAGTAAAAAAGCATAATAAGTATGTAAGGTGCTAATCTAACAAGTCTTCTTTGGAAATCTGTCCGAAGGATATGACCACGTACGTGTTGTTCGTACCAGTGCTTCGGCACTAGGAAAAGTTAGGAAAAACCCAAATGTTTAACACCAATAGATTGGCTGAATAGACCACGTTGTATCTATTGCTCCCAGTTACTTATTCCTGAGAAAAGAATTACTCCAAAGTTTAGCAACTTTAACCAATTAACATTTACTTTTCCTCGCAGTCTTGAGGGTCAGGAATCTAGGAGCAGTTCACCTGGAGGGCTTGTTTCAGACTCTTTCATGAGGTTGCAACTGAGATGTCGTGGGCTGTCGTGAGCCAGAAGGCTGACGGCGGAGGGAGGAGTCCCCATCATGATGCCCCACTCACACGCCAGGCAGGTCAATGCTGGTTAGTGTCAGGGGGTCACGTGGACTTCTCAGGGCTGCCTGAGTGCCAGACGACCCCATAGCTGGCTTCCTCTGGGAGAATGATCCAAGACACAGCATGGAGGACTCTGCCATGCCTTTTATGATGCAAACTTGGAGGTCACTCCCCATCACTTCAGTGCTTTACAAGGGATTCACTGATCCAGCCACACTCAGGGGGAGGGGAGGGCAATTAGGTAGCTTCCTTCTTTTAAAAGCAAATCATGTCAAAGAATTAAAGGAATATTTTTAAGCCCCAACATCATATAATCAAAGGCATTATGTTCAGTTTAAATGGTGTTGCAAAAATGCGCCCAATAAAAGGTACCCATAGCATAATGTGGTTATGAAAGTACATTGCAAAACAGGATATATGATATGATGCATCCCTATATGCATATCTAGTTACCTGCCAAGAGCTTGGAATCCTCTAGACCCGTGATACTAACATATTACATATGCAACCTAAGATGCCCTCCAAAGGGAAATCAGGAATGGCGTACTATAAGATATGACTGCCAGCTGCCTCTGATTTGAAGTGTCCTTATTTGGCATTTTGCTGGTTTGTATTTTCTGATTGTTCCGTGAGTTCATAGAAGAAGCAGTGTGACATTGTATGAAGACCACAGGCTCTGGAGTTGGGGTCTCCTGGTATGAAATCCAGCTTTGCTTACACTCACGATGTGGCCTTGGGAAACTTAACTAACCTCTCTGTGCCTCAATTTCCTTACCTGTGAAATGGGAGTGATAGTAATCCAATCTTCAAAACCACTAAAGCCTGACTTTGCTTGCACGTGGATTCGTTCGGTATTGGTTGCTGTCTGGATAGCAGGACTTTGAGTTGCATCCAGGAGAGTCTGACCTTAGTTGAGTTTGGGAACCAGAGATGAATCTCACCCCACACACCTTCTGCTCATTTCTGGATTCCTTTAAGCAGGTCATATTTCATCCACATGTGACGCCCATGTTATAGGAGTTGAGTGATTTTGGCCATCCCTTCTTGCTAAATTTACAGAAAGAGAAAGCAGCCACTTAGGACACAAATCAAGTACCAATATATTGTTGCAACAGGTAAAACCATTTATCTCTAGTGTTACTGATTCTAAAAGGACTTTAGTTGCGAGGCAATGGTTCAACATCGGACAATCATGCCTCTTTGACTAGCTCCTTGGGACAGATAAATATCGTGTGGAATATGCTGATTTTATAATATATGTATTTTAAAATTGTACTCTTGCTTGTGACCTGGCATGGAATGCATTCCAAATCAGATTTATTTATTTTCAAGTGGGTGAGCAAAAAAAAAAAAAAAAAATACAACGGTGAGATTGACTTTAGGCCATCCTAATTATTTTGAGTTTTACTGAACTATCCCTTCACATAAATTTTGTAGAAAACTATTGGTTTAAGGAAACACTGAGTAAATTGGCAAGAAGTCAACAAGCGTCGGTGCTGAGCTTGGCTTGGGTATGATGGAATGCCTCTTTCTTGTGACAAATCAAGACGATGCTTGATAATCCTTACTGAGCAAAATTTAATTGAAAATCTCAGCACCACATCATAAAACCATGGAATTGTACCACTTTGAGCTCAGAAATCCCCTGGAGATGATCTAGTCTAACCACCTAATTTTATGGATGAAGAATCCAGTAAAATACAGTTTCTGCATTTTCTGATTGTTCTGAGCAGAACTGCCAGGAAATATTCTCCCAGCTCAGCTCAGTGAAGGGGAATTAGAAATTTCTGTCACTAAGCAAATATTTACCTTATGTCTTGGATGTTAGGCAGGCGTGCCTCTAGAACCCCCTCGGAGAAGTCCTGTCCTGGGCGAGATAACCCGAGGTGAACTAAGAGATGCTGCCCGGGCAGGACATGTGGGTGGCGAAGGGCCTCGAGCAGAACATGTCCTCCTTGAGCAACACTTGTATGATTTGACACAAACGGAAAGGAAAAAGGGAGAGAGAGAAGAAAGAGGAGGAGGAGGAGGAGGAGGAGGAGGAAGAGGAGGAAGATCGGGGGAAGGAGAAAGAGGAGAAGAAGGAAGGAGAAGAGGGAGAAGAAGAGGAGAAGGAGGAGGAGGGGAAGGAGGGGGAGGAAAGGGAGAAAGAAGGAAAAGAGAAGGAGGGGAAGGAAGGGGAAGAAGAGGGGAAGGAAGAAGAGGCGGAGAGGGAGGAGAAAGGAGAGAAGAAAGAGGAGAAGGAGGAGGAGAAGGAGGAGAGGGGAGGAAACGGAGGAGGAAGAAGGAAAGAAGGAGGAAGAAGGGGGGAGGAGAAGAAGAGGAAGGGAGAAGGAGGAGGAAGACAAGGTGGGGATGAGGGAGGGAGAAGAACAAGACAAAATCTGACAAAATGAACATGAAGTCAGAATTTTAAGAATAGCTCAAGCTTGCCCTTCCTGTATTTTTAAGTACTACCTGACAGCTTGGAATTTTATAAGCAATTACCTTTCGCTTTCCACTCTGGATTGTTTTCCCAGGACAATGTGAAATTGTCCTCTAGAAGTAAATATGCGAAATCAACCATTCACTGATGACTCATCTTAAAGAGACAGAGCGGACCCTGCAGCCTGTGCTCCATGGTGTGGCCTGAGACAGAAGGTACCGTTAGGAAAGACGGTGGGTCCCTTGGGGGTCCCTTAGGAAAGGTAAGTCGCAGCAGGAAGGCTGGCCGTGAACACTAGGAGGTTAGGCGTGGTTTCCGGTGGAAGGCATGTCTCTGCCGGCGTCCTGGAGGGTCATCTGAGGACACTTACAATTGAACCAACGACCTCCCACCACCATCTTGCTCAGATTTTGGGTCCGCCAAGCCACCTTCTGACTGTTGTGTGCATTTCCATACATCACCAGCCCTGCAGGACCTGATGTCTTGCCCCACAGACAACATTTATGGCCATAAGCCAGGTACCACCTCAACCCCTAGGAGTTGGGTTGATGGACCCAAAGAAGATGCAAGTTTAGATGCTTTTCTACCAGGCCGAACAAAGAGAGGAAATTTTGGGACAGTAACTCAATATACGAGGATGCTAAAGGAAGATGGGATTCTTTTAACAAGGTCTGTTTGTACAGAATTCTCTCGGCTTCCACTCCTCATCCTTGGTGACGAGATCGTCCCTTTCCCCCGGGCATAGGAGGACATCGTCCACGTGGGGGTCTTTCTTCCTGCTTCCGGGAGAAGAAGGGGAGGGCAGAGCACCCTTCTCGGACCTGACGTTTTTCAAGTGCCCTCAGCCGAAGCCATCCTGCTGCCTGCCAAAAAAGGAACTTAAATAACACTTCACACGTCTTAAGTGGTTCATGATTTTTGCATGTGTCCTTCACGACGGTCCTGTAAGGCGGACCAAGAAGGCGTCATTATTTCTATCCATTCTTCAGCTCAGAAAAGTGTGGCTCGCTGAGGTCAGAAATCGAGGCTAGGTCTAGAACCCAGGTGTCTGGAATTCTAACCCAGTGCTGTGAAGAGTGAAGAACGAAGGTTTGAAACATTTCTTTTAAAATATGCTGAAATATGGGGCGCCTGGGTGGCTCAGTGGGTTAAAGCCTCTGCCTTCGGCTCAGGTCATGATCTCAGGGTCCTGGGATCGAGCCGCGCATCGGGCTCTCTGCTCAGCGGGGAGCCTGCTTCCCCCTCTCTCTCTGCCTGCCTCTCTGCCTACTTGTGATCTCTCTCTGTCAAATAAATGAACAGAATCTTAAAAAAAAAAATCCCCCCAAAAATATGCTGAAATAGAGCATAAAATAATGACTTCGGAGGGGTCCGCCATGGCTCAGTGAAATGTACCGGCTGGTGCAAATAGGACGGAAAGAGGGACATGGCAGGAGGCTTTAGTCCTTTGGGTCCTTTGGCAGCGGAAGGCTGACACTGATGTGCCGATGTGCCCCCAGGAGGTTGGCACCACAACTTCCCCGGGGGAGCCACGTCCTGATTCCAGGACGCCCTTTATCAGCGGGGAGCGGGCAAAGCAGAGCCGCGCCAGGCATCTCCCCGATGCACAGACGCCCAGGGAGGGGGTGGCATCAAAGGTCGACTCATTATTCACAGAAGACTGCTCTGAAAACCCCATGCAGCGCTGGCTTGCTTCGGATTTCTTCACCCACAAGGAGCAAGTTCTAGCCCTCCTGGGCTTTTCCTGAGAGGAAGTAGGCACTCAGTGACAAAGGATAAAAGGAACGATGAACCAAGGACAGAGAACATGATCTCCATGGATCGAAGGGAACGCGCCTCCGCATCAGACTTCCTCCCCAGCCCCTTCACCCGTGGAAGCGGAAATAGTCATTCTTTTGAAGCTACCTAAATCTGTCAGACTGTATTTTCCCAACAGTAAATACACATAAAGCTTCCCAAACCCATGATTTTCCTCGGTGGTAAAATGTGGCGTGTTGATTTTAAACATTCGCTTGTAGCCTGAAGTCTGTAGGATTTCAGGGAAGGTCCTAATAACCGGTCCCCATACGTGCCCCCAGGAGGAGGTCTGTGGTTCATTAGGGGTATTGCCATTAATCGGTGCTGTCAGCGGGACTCCAGCTGGCTAAGTGCTAATGCAGTGTTCGAGGACGCTCTGAGCATTTTCCAAACATTGGAAATAACTTCAGTAC
This sequence comes from Potos flavus, assembly GCA_028534135.1. Classification (NCBI taxonomy): domain Eukaryota; kingdom Metazoa; phylum Chordata; class Mammalia; order Carnivora; family Procyonidae; genus Potos; species Potos flavus. The sequence continues at coordinate 120,344,884 of CM052897.1, read as the reverse complement.
AACTGACTGTTGCTCATAATGGCATTATGAAAACAGGAAAAGAATCTACTTTAATGAAGGAGGCTGATAGACTGCATTTAAAGGAAAATGTTTACTTGTAGGTCTGCGTCGTGGACTCCGTAATTGGCAATTTCAGGCGAGAACTGCCGTGGAACCCATAACGGGCTTGGCATTCTGAAACGCAAGGATTAACATCTGGGTCAAGACATCTTGGCGTGAATATGCTACTGCCGAGAAAAGCCGCAGCCTCGGGGTCCAATAATGTTTCAGTTTCAGGGGAGAATCGAGGTAATCATCCCCTGCCCTAGCAGAAAAAGGTTACCCCAAATTCAGTGAAAGGATTGCTAGCGAGTATCTAGGCTTTCTCTATGTGCCTGCTCTCTGCTTCTGCCAAAGGCACACCTGTGGTCATTTCTGTCTTTTTAGTTGTTGCAGGAGCGTACTGTTAAAAATGACTCATCAGGAACATCTCCATTGTAAGGCATTATTAGCGATTATAATATTTATTATTCTGGTTAATATGAATAGAAGCAACAGTTAAAATTGCCGTGTGCCCATCAGTAGGCTAAGAATTATGTCTCATCTCATTTAGTCCTTCAAACAACATGAAATGAAGACGCTGCTGTAATTTTTGTTGTACTGGTGAAGAGACAGAGTAAGGAGAGACTCCCAGCTTTGGTCAAAAGTCAAGAGCCCACAGAGCCACCTGCCGGGCTCTCAGACCCTCTCCAGACCCCTGTTCTCGCTCTGTTTCCCTGTCCCCTCCCTGCCTCAGCTCCTCTCCCTCTCTCTTTATATATTCTTTTTTTTTGTGAGAGAGAGAGAGTATGAGCAGGGGGAGGGGCAGAGGGAGAAGCCACTCCCTGCCGAGCAAGGAGCCCCATGCAAGACTCAGTCCCAGGACCCGGGGATCATGACCCTAGCTGAAGGCAGATGCTTGATCGACCGAGCCACCCAGGTGCCCCTGTCTTTATATATTCTTTCTTTCTGTCTGTGTCCCCTTCTCCCTCTCTTTTACTTCTCTTCCTTCCTTTTACTCAACTTACATTTACCTCTTCCCGCTCTCTTCCTCCAATTATTTGTTTCTTTTGCTTTCTGCTTCTGTGTCCATCTTTTCCCCGTTTAAGAATGATTTAAAAAAAATCGACAACTCATCCTTTTCTTAACTATGTTAGTAGAATATATTTTTAAAAACAAGATTCACATAATACTATTTTGTATGCAATTTGCTGCTGTCCACAGGCCAATAAGGGATGGGGCGCTGCCACTCCTGGGTTCTTCTTGGTTTGTCACTAACTACTGTGTGATGGTCTTGATGGCTCAGAGAGTTCAGGTTGCTTGTGCCTCGTTTATTCAATTGCACGGGCCACATAGTGGTGTGACTAATTACTGCTTAAAAGGTACTTGAAGTTCTTCAGATGGAAGTCGCCGCAGAGGACCGTGGAGTCATTACAGTAATCAGAGCTGCAAAAACAGACCCCTTTTCTCTGAAGGCCACAGACTTATGAACCGAGGCACATCATGGGCAATGGGATTAACCCTACAAAGCTGTCCTGCATTCCACACACCCTAACTCTCCAGGATCGGAAGGAACAAGGAGCCCCGCGCGGCTGTGAGCGTCCAGAGGCATGGCTCTTCTTCCCTGCATCTCCTTGCAAATACCCGTGAAGCCCTGAAGATGCTGTTGACCTCTGCACAGAGCTGGACTTGACCCCTGAAGATGCCTTTGACCTCTGCAAAGAGGCTGCGCCTGATCGCAGCGCGCCTGGAGCGGGCAGGGGCGCATGCGCACAGCGCAGCAGCTGCCGCGCTCGCTCACCTGCCGGGGTGCGTGTTATCCGCGGCTCCTCTCCTCCGTCCTACGCCTTCCCCTACCTCCACGTCTGCTTCTGCCTGTGTCCGGGCAGCCCGCTGTGGGCCAGGCCTCTCCCCAGGCCGGCGGCGAGGAGAGGAGGGCTCGTTTGCAGATCCCAGCAAAGATGCTGGCATCTCCACGAGAGGCTGCATTTAGGAAGGGCCTACCCCGGCCCGCATGGGGGCTGCGGGGCTCATGCTCCCTGCTGCTCGGTGATGGGTTCGGCGCGGACCGAGGTCACGCAGCGCACAAGATCTGCGGCCTGCTGGGTTCCCGGCAGCAGGGACACGCGCTGCGGCCCATCCCGCGGCGGCCAGGCCGCGTCCCTCTGCAGTCCCTCGTGAGCCCCTGGGGTCGCCGCCTATGCAGTGGAGGACATCCTCTCCCGCCCGCCGTGCCCGCGCAGAAACCCAGCTCCCCAGGGGAACAGAAAACTGCCGTTTCTCTTCTGGACAGGGATGCTTCGCATACTTGCCTTAAAAAAATTCTGCTGGAAGAGGTCAAGCCTTCTGCTTCAAGGGCAAACTCACTTTGAGGGGAGATCAAAGGCATTTGGAGCTTTCCAAACTGCAGTTAAATTTAACATTCCAAGAGTCAAGAGGGCAGATTAAAATAGGATTTTGCTTGCAATAACATTTGGGGTCTGTTCCGCATTGCCGAGTGTTTAATCCCGCCAGGAAGCCTGTTCTGCAGACCCTCCCCAGGCCTCCCGCTCCCGAATACATCTCCAGAGCAGCTTGATTGCCTCTCTGTCAGAAATGCCTGGCCGTGGGGACCCTACCGTCCTTCCCGCCCGGTCGCCAGCCCATGTCCTCCCTATGGCAGCTGTTGTAGCACGATGCAAACACCCAGCTTCGGGACAAGACCTTGCAAACAGGTATAGCAGGATATTCGGAAAACGGGTACGCAGGGACTCACGTCATTGAACACAGACTGTTTGGGATGTGTGTTTCTACTGTGGAATTGGCAGCCCTGTCCTATGAGCTAAGTTCCGTCTCATTATCATCATCATTATTATCTTATTACATCTTCGTTATTTTGCTGTTACTATTATTAATGCGCCATCTGCCGCTGCAAAGGCCGGAGACCGTGAATGCCTAAGAACCCAGAAGAAGCAGGGGGCGCCGAGCAGCAATGTCCCACCTGCTGCTGGGCGGGAACTCCCTGAGCCCAGGAAGGCCCGCGTCCACCCTGCCCGTCCTTCCTTATGAGCCTTCAGCAAGCTCCGGGGCCTTTCATCTCCCAGCTGAATTTCTCTAGCTTCTGTGTAATTCAGTTGAATTTACGGACACTGGAGTCTGGGCCTAGACACAAGAACACGCAGAGGCAGCTTCCGGGAGCCGGTGCCCAGGAAGGCGGGCGTGCTCTCCCGAGCTGCGAGGTGGCCACCTGACCGGCAAAAACACAGCACTTTGTACCTGCAGCCGTCGGTCTGGACACGGGCTGTGCCCCAGCGGCGCCTCTCACACCTGCCCAGCCCGCCTCAACATCCCGAAGACACAGTTGCTAGCCATGCCCACTGGCGTGTGGGGAATCCGATGAAAAAGTTCGCTCAGGGTCACAGACGTCTTAACTGGGGACATGAGGGTTGAACTCTGGGAATGTCTGATTTTAAGCCTGAAACATGGGCTGCTCATCTATAATCCTCAAATCGAAAAAGGTCTGAAAACACAAAGTTATGTGAGGTCCAAACTAATCTGGCAGCAAAAACTAACCAGAATTTACATTATGTTCCTCATGAACTATAAAAGGCCGCTGTTAAAATGTGTACAGGTGGGCAGAGAAATACGAATGTGTTTAGAAGACAGAACTCTCCCCCAGCCCCTGCCAAAATTAGACAAAAAATGAACTCTGACACGCATATGGTGTCAAGGGCTTTGCTTAGGGGGCTGTGGGCCAGTTTGGAGAGACTTTCAAAGTAGAAGGTTGATACCGATGCCTATAATCTAGTTGGCGTGTTATGACACATGCACGAAGATACCAGAATCGAGTAGAGCCTTGAAGTCAATGTAATTCAGCTTCCTTCTCCATGAAAAGTAAGTCCCTTCCACATCTCTTGACAGCTGCTCATTCGGCTGATATGGTGGCCTTTATTATCAGGAGACAGTTCCATTGGTGGCCAATCAAGGTTAGTGGAAAACTCGCCCTTCTAGAAATGCAAATTGAAACCACAGTGAGGTTTCACCTCATGCATCTCAGAATGACTAAAATCGATAGCACAAGAAACAAAAGGTGTTGGCGAAGATGCAGAGAAAGGGGAACCCTCTTGTGCTGTCAGCGGGAATGCAAGCTGGTGCAGCCACTCTGGAAAACAGTATGGAGGTTCCTCAAAAAGTTACAAATGGAACTACCCTATATCCCAGCAATTGTACTACTAGGTATTTACCCAAAGGATACAAAAGTACAGATTTGCAGGGACACGTGCACCCCGATGTTCATAGCAGCAATGTCCACAATAGCCAAACCATGGAAAGAACCCAGATGTCCATTGACAGACGAATGGATAAAGAAGATGTGGTCTAGATATACAATGGAATACTATGCAGCCATCAAAAAGAATGAAATCTTGCCACTTGCAGCAATGTGGATGGAACTAGAGAATATTATGCTAAGCAAATAAGTCGGTTCACAGAAAGACAAATACCACCTGATTTCACTCATATGTGGAATTTAGGAAACAAAACAAACAAGCAAAGGGTAAAAGAGAGAGAGAGGTAAACCAAGAAAGACATTCTTAACTCCAGAGAACACACAGCTGGTCTCGGGAGGGGAGTGGGTGGGGGATGGGGATGAAGGAGGGCACTTCTGGTGAGCACCAGGTGATGGATGGAAGTGTCGGATCACTATACTGTGAATCTGAAACTAATATTACACTGTATGTTAGCTACACAGGAGGAAAGGGAGGAAGGCAGGGAGGGAGGGAGGGAGGGAGGAAGAAAGGGAAAGAAGAGAGGGAGGGAGGGAGGAAGGAAGGGAAGAAGGAAAGAAATAATGAACCGGGACACCAGGAAACAACTTTGGAGGTTTCTGCCATTCAATGGACGTTTCCAGCTTTTCATGGCTCTGATTACCCTTCTCTCAACTGCCTAGATAAAGACCTTTAAAAAAACGCTGCTCATTGAAAAGAAAAGCAACAAAGTAAATGGTGAAAAAACGCAAGTGTTTCTCCTCTCCTCCGTGCAGGGGAGCATGAGGCTTCTCTGGCAGAATGCAGATGCTGGGCCCTCCTCGCCCCATCGCTGCAGGCAGGGCGCAGGTGCGGGGACACGGAGGGGCCGCTGTCCTGGGAGAAGCAGGATCAGGCTGCATGTCTGCAGACGTGTTTTCAGAATATTCTTAGAACTGAGCTATTCCTATCCGTAGACTTTCTTTTTTTTTTTAATTTAAAGAAAAATGGATTTCAGGAAACCAAGAGAACTAGGTTAACGAAGATGCTATTTCCTTGCAGCGCTGGACCTGGTAACGCTCCTCGGGGTTAGGAAAGAGTCTCCCGTCGTGGGCGTCTCTTCTGTCCCACTTGGGCCTCAGGGGATGAGGGGAGGGGCCTGGGCACCTCCAGTGAGGCTGGCAGAGGGTCAGTTCTGGGACTGGCAGGATGCCACCCATGAGTCCCCAGATCACGGCTGATGCTGAGATTTGAAAAGCTTAAATGGGGAACAGTCCCTGTCCCTTTTGCCTTGTCCCGCTGCCCGACTTCGCGTGCGTTTGTGTCTCCCGTGAGTCAGGCCCAAACCCCAGGCCCCTTCCAGAAAGAATGCAAGTGCTGTGCCGTGGGCAAATGTCCCTGCCCCCAACACCAGGGATTTTCCCCTCCTGACTGTGACCTTGCTATTAGGGTGTTTGCTCTTTACTTTCAACCTGTAACCTCCCTGCCTGGTGAGGCACTTTCAGAGGAGGTAACAGAATCCGATGGGGTACCAGGCCGCTCTGTCGTATTTTCTGAACAGGAATCCACCTGCCTTAACATCAGTCTTGTTTATTCCCAAAGTGCGTTCACACATCTAGCTATTCAAGAGCTCTCCTGGCTAAATACTCCCCCCAAGCTTCTGATCTCCCCCCTGGAAGCTGCCCCAAAGAGGCCCTGGGGGACGACAGACTGGGCTCTCAGCTCGCTGGTTGCTGAGGACACCTTGCTTTCTTGTCTTGACTTCCAAACAGAGCCGTCTTCATCGTGTCAATCCGATGTATATCCAGACTCCTTAAGAATTTGACCTGGTCCACGTCGCTTCCCCCTCCAAAGAAATGCCTAGAGAATTCCTTGAGTGAGACCCACAGACAAGAACCCTGCCCAAAGAGGGTGTTCTTGGTCTTTCGATGACCCAATGGCTTCTCTTTACACATGGAAATCTTCAAGGGGGAGGTCGGGGAGAGGGGTCAACTCCAGACACAGCAAATGACGATGACTTCAAATTCCCAACCTTTCCCATTTTCCTGTTATTCCTCTGCCATCTTGTCAGACCACATCCCTGGGTCCTGCTCGTCCCTTCCAGAACACATGGCTGCTAATCTTGCCTCTGACACCTGTGAGTCATTCCGCGTCCCAGGTCCCATCGTTGATCAGGGGTAATCACAGTACTTACCACACGGTTCTGCTGAGGAACCTCTTCTTCATGGGGACAGGGACTCTGATCGAGGGGAGGTGTTGCATTAAGTTCAATAAAAATTAATTGGCGGACGCGGAAAAACTATAGCATCTTCTCTCCAGTTCTTATGTCCCATAGATGGTAACATAATAGGACTCTGTCGTGGTCTTAGCTCCTCTCAAGACCTGGGTAATAGCCTCAGATTTACAAACACAGAGGCACAGGCTCTGTCTTCTCAGCTGATGATATGTTCCTAGCTGTCTTATCGAGCGATCATATACATTGAAAAGGGCTGCGTTCTAGGCAAAAGCACCAAGAGATGTGAGCTGAATGTGCTTTTAATATGCTGGCATCATACGATATTTCTGACTTTGAGAAGTACCCTTCATGATCGGTCCTCTCCCCTTTTCCCGAAGAAGGGATCCTTTGCCTCCAATTAAAGTCAAAACAATAAAACTGCTTAGGGAAAAAATGACCGTTCTCGTCCTCGCAGTAACAAGTGGATTCTTAGGGAAGCAAGCCCAGGAGGGATTCCCCTTAACTAACTGACTGAATCCACAAGACCCCAAGAAGCCATTACTTCCTTTTATGACTCTGAACCAACCACTCCCATCACGAGAAGCCCTCGAGTTTTCACGGAGTCACCTTGGTGAGATAACATTTGTGTACCCAGCCTGGGGACATTGGCTTTTTGATTTTTTTTTTCTGAACTCCAAGTTTCTATTTCCACTCTTACTATTTAGCAAGATCCTTGTTTGGATGGGATGTCATCAACGCCTGATACAATCAGGACTGAAAACACGGCTTAAAATCTTGCTCCCGGCCCTCAGATAAAGCTGAGTATTCGTGGCGTTTGGTGACACACGTTGGTCCGCCGTTTGCTTCTTTCTGCGGGAGAGGTAGTTCTGCAACCGGCCAGTCCGGGCTTTAGCCTTCCTGTGTCTTCGTGGATATCCTTACGCAGGTCCATGCTCGAGTTGCTTCATGGTTGGGAGAGTCATTAGCTTCTAAAGAATCATCTGGAATCCTCTGCTTAGCTGACACACATACAAGTGTAATAGAGAAATAGAAAGAAGAAAGTAACAGACTTCGTCTAAATAAGTAGTTTGTGTAACTGGCGGCCTCTAACACAGGCGTACATCGCAAATAACACATCATTGCTTTTTTCCCTTTACGCAGAGAAGATGGATCTAGGTCTACACAAGTGCGTAGATTAAATATTCATTGGAGTATTTATTCTAAATCTCATGGGGGCGCCTGGGTGGCTCAGTGGGTTAAGCGTCTGCCTTCATCTCAGGTCATGATCCCAGGGTCCTGGGATCGAGTCCTGCATCGGGCTCCCTGCTCAGCGAGGAGTCTGCTTCTCCCTCTGCCTGCAACTCCCCCTGCTTATGCTCCCTCTCTCTCTCTCTTAAATAAATAAATAAAATCTTAAAAAAAATAATAAGAAAACTCAGGCATGTCCACTGTGGCTCTAGGTAAAGAAAAAAAAAAGACTTCCTCTCTCTCTGCATCACCTTTTTCTATTTCTGTGATGATTTCTTCTTGTCAAGAGCTATGAAGTGTCGGTGACTTTACTTCGCTCGCAGAGTTCAAGTGTTAGGCTGCTGCAGTTTCCTGGCTTGAGGTTCCTGGGTCAGAGGGGAAGGACAAAGTATAACTCACAGAAATCACAGTTGTTGGGGCACCTGGGTGGTGGGTTATGGCCTCTGCCTTCGGCTCAGGTCATGATCTCAGGGTCCTGGGATCGAGCCCCACATCGGGCTCTCTGCTCGGCGGGGGGCCTGCTTCCTCCTCTCTCTCTGCCTGCCTCCCTGCCTGCTTGTGATCTCTCTCTGTCAAATAAATAAATAAAATCTTAAAAAAAAAAAAAAAGAAAAGAAAAGAAATCAGTTTTCTAAATAACATCCTTTTCCTTGTCCTGGTTCCTCAGGATTCCAGGACCTACGGAGCACCGCGAAGAAAGCCGGGTGACACTGGCATGCGCCTTGGGTTGCTGGATTGTGAGCGAGACGCTTATTATAGGCATTGGCTCATGTGGCGATAGGGGCTGAGAAGCCCCACGATTTGCCCTCTGCAAACTATAATCACAGGAAAGAGGGGTGTAACTCAACCGGAGTCTGGAGGCCTGAGAACCAGGGGACATGATGGTGTCAATCCCAGTGTCAATGAGATGGCCCGCTCAACTGCGAGGCGGGAAGACAAAGGGTGACTTCTTCCTTCCTCTGCCTTTTGTTCTACTAATTCCTTCAGTGGATTGAAGGAGGCTCATCCACACTGTGGAGGGAAATACGCTTTCCTCGGCCCACTGATTCAAATGTTCGCCTCCCCCAGAAGCACCCTCCCAGACAGCCCCCGAAACAACGTCTAATCTGCACCCCCCGTGGTGCGTCATGATGACCCGAAGTTCAACAGCACAGTTGCATTCCCAGAGCAAAACCCAAAGCTTGGCATCCCCAGTCCTGTACGATGGTCATGCCTATCCCGTGCTCCAGAACGAGATGCCATCCTTCTCGCCAGGCCGTCAGCAAGCCTGCCTCTTTCTCAGAGGGAGACACAGTCGTGGAGTCCCAAGGCTCTCCACTCCACAAATGTCCCTCCAAAGTGTCCACGACAAATGCCGTCCAGACCCCTGCCCACGGGATGTGCGGAAACTCAAGGGGCCCCTGAGCTGTCTTCCAGCCCTTCTTTCTTCCCCTTTAAATCCGCTGTAACCCATCAACACTCGAAGCTAAAAGAAGTTATTTGCACATAATGAGAAGGATTTTCCTGTCATTATCTCTCCTTTTCAGGCCTGTTCATATTTTAAAATCGGCACCATCGCTAATTGCAGAACAGCAGGCTTGGTGTTGCTGTTGGAGAAATCTCAGGCTTTACTGGTGATGCTGGAACTGGATGTGGGCACCCGGGGACCTGCCTGGGTGGCGGGTACAGCGGCAGAAGGGCGATCATCGCCGACCGGAATTCCCGCTCCCTGTTCCGCACTAGGAAGTTGTTTCCAGTTGAGAGCGTGTTTTCTGGCCCCTCTCGCAGCTGGAGGCATCCACGCTAATGAGTTTGAGATAAGGAATCTGAGCAGAAGGGACAGGAGCTCCCTCTGAAGTGGGTTTATAAGACCTTCCCCCAAGGCACTCCTCCGCGCTCTTCCCTTTCCGCTCGCCGAAATGAGGAGGGTCGTAGAGTGGCCTTCGGAGCTCAATGAAGAAGATGACAGCGTCTTGTGTGGAGGTGGGACATCCATGAACTCACCTGCTGACTTAATCCTGTGATGTCACTTTACCGTGCTTAAGCTATCCCGTGTTTTTATGGCAGGTAGCTCACCCTGATTTATACAAGTAAGTCGTATTGCCCAGGAGTCATCTTGGAGGAACGTGGGACAGTCTCTCGGCTGACCTCCGGGTGACGTCTTCGGTAGAGCTTTTAGAGTCCTCCTTTGTCTCCTATTACAGAATATGAAGTCAATTAAAATGAGATGAGAATAATGGAAAGGCTTCTGTGCGCTTGAGAACACAGAATTTGGGCTATGCTAGGACTGAGGGATTGCCTAAACCTGCCCATTCACAGCAGAGATCCCACAGGTGGACGAACATCTCCACGGATCTCGGCAATATATTTGTTTGCTAACTTATTACACATAAAGCATCTAAGGAAAACCCAAAATAAAAACGAGGGCTGGTGGCAACTGGGTTTCTGTGTTATATGTCGTTTGATGAGAAACACAAAGTTTTGTCTTACTGGACACAAACGTTCATTGCAAAGAAGAATTTCACTGATGTGGGGACACCTGTGCCTTACCTGGATACACTTTAACTAGAAAATAAATGGATAATGAGCCAATTATGGTGTAGAACTCTATATATCGATACAAAGCAGGGGTCAGTAAACATTTTCTATAAAGAGCCAAATAGTATATTTTAGGCTTTGTGGGCCAGATAGTCTCTGCAGAAACTGCCTAACTCTGCCGCGCACCGAAAGAACAGAAATGAGTGGGCATGGCCGGCTTCTAATAATACCTTATTATTTTTTTTTTAAAGATTGTATTTATTTATTTGACACAGAGAGAGAGATCACAAGTAGGCAGAGGGGCAGGCAGAGAGAGAGGGGGACGCTCTCTCTGAGCAGAGAGCCCGATGCGGGGCTCGATCCCAGGACCCTGAGATCACAACCTGAGCTGAAGGCAGAGGCTTCACCCACTGAGCCACCCAGGCGCCCCCCAATAATACCTTATTGACAAAAGTAGTACATGTGCCCGAGTTTGCCAACCCCTGATCTAAAGAATCCGTGCTCTTCTTTGTGTAGAAAAAGCCTTGTGCTTCAGTGGAAAACCGCGCCGTCTAGAGCATATCCTTCAGGATTAGCGGAGTCTAACTCTATGCATCGTCAGTGATGGGTTTTTTTATTTTGTTTTTTTGTTTTGTTTTGTTTTGCAATTCTTTGTAAGTTATAGTTAATTTATAAATATGCAAATTCTGTCCTTTGTGATTTAATCCACTTCCTTCCCTGACCCCTCCCCCCCCAGTTTTGTCCCCATTCGCGACCCGTCATTCCTCATACAATTATGCTGTTTTCACTGTTCCTTGGAATGGATTGTCACATCTGCCTGGTTCCCTCACATCGTCTGAGTTACACAAATTCTTTAACATGTATTCATTTGAAAGCCGTAGAGAGTGATGATTTTACCTTTTTCTGAAAATTCTCTTCTAGTTTGTGTATGTGTTTAAGGACCGGGTTCGCAGTAGCTTTGACATGAAGTTCTGATGGAAGGTGGAACCCGTCTGCTGTTATTTCGGTATGTGTGTGAAACCAGTGGTTCCCCCCCTCCCCCCGATCTCACCAATAGATGGTGAGAGCGCTGTATTTATAGAGCATTTTCAAGCAGCGCTTTCATAACCGTTAGCTCATTGGTTTCTTTCAACACCTCTCCAGGCTTCGTTAAGAGAAACGATTACCGAAATTTCATCAAGAAGGAAAGCGTGACACATAGAAGTGTCACAAATACGTTTCTCTCTCTTTGGAAAGACGAGCTGATTGAAGATCACCACTAATCACCCAGTCCCTTTCCCAGCAGTTGGACAATTCCTCCTGCCTTCCCCCTGCTGGCCTAGCAAGGAGCTTAACTCTAGCACCTTCTGCTGAGCAGCCTGAAGATGGAAACAGCAACTGAGCATCTGGAGTCTCCTTGGACACCTGACTACGTGAGACGCGTTCAAAAGTTAAAGATTATTTTTTCGAATTCTAAGTTTCCGTCTCAGCAAGTTGAAGTTATGAATATGATGGTCTTATATCTACCACGTTGATATGCATTTTTAAAAACAGTCTCCGGAAGCGCATGGGGACCCCTGGGGGGCTCAGTCCGTGAAGCACCTGCCTTCGGCTCAGGTCGTGATCCCGGGGTCCTGGGAGGGAGCCCCGCGTCGGGCGCCCTGCTCAGCAGAGAGCCTGCTTCTGCCTCTGCCCTTCGCCCTGCTCACGTTCTCTCTCTCTCCAATAAATAAATAAAATCTTAAAAACGAAATGAAAACAGTCTCATGACAAGCTTTCTCCTGGCCACACAGATACAAGCAATCTGACCCACAGAAGCTTCCATTAGGTGGAGGCCCTCTCAGAATAAGGTACCGCCCGCGGGCCCCGTGAGTAGAGCTTGCAGCAGCGAGCTGAAAAACGAGGCGGGAAGTCTTCAATGTTGCTTATAAGAAGTCCACTTCGGTGTTAAACAAACTTCAGGAGTAAAAACTCAACAGGAGGGACAAGAGTGTGTATAAATAGGGATGCCCATAAAAGCCGATTACGGCTTACACTGGAATCCCGCACAGGAGGTAAGAATGGGAGAATCCACACTCGCGAATTCAGGGTCATTCCAGCTGAGAGTCTTGTCACAGCGTATTTGAGTCTTCTCTAATTTCCAGCTGAGGGGGGGGCCAGAAGATTCCTACCAGCTCGCACAGTGCAGGCTGCTGTAACAATAAGTGTCTGAGCACTTCCCAGAATCAGTATTGGACGATTTTTCAGGGAAGCCTTGCCGTGTTTCTATTTCAGACACCGAGTGTCATGGAGGACGTTTTCTGAGCACATGACCTTGTTCATAAGGCTACATTTCAATGAAAATAAGTACTAAGTTGGCTGAAGATTTGAAGGAAAGAGTAAGCGGACCGTAGACTTGAGACTGACTTCTTTGAAAACTTCTATAGAATCCGACTTTATGTCCTTGAGAGTTTGTGTTTGCCTTTGTTTCTCTATTCAGAAACAACTAACAATGTATATTTTTTAACCTTTGAGGAGACCATAGAGACTTTGTTCTTAAAAATATGAAAGTAGCCATTTGTTTGCTCTTTTTCCCTCTGTGACTATTAAAGGCTTACATTATATATTCTAACACTCGTAGATGGCTGAAGATCATATGAAATACAAATTACGCTATTTAGGTTTCTACTGACGGAAGGTATTTTAAATGTAAGGTATTTAATATAGCTTTTTAGTTGTTCACAGACTATTAAACGTCTGAAATTATTTTGCTGGGTTTAAGGACAGAATGAAATCCTTTATACACTTGATGGAGATTTCCCTCCTTTATGACAAGTTGATAAATGCTTAAAGTGAATTCGAATGCATATGGTTTTAGAACCATTGAATTCAGCTACAAAGAATGGTATTTAAAAAAAGAGCATTTGTGTACTTTTTATGAGCCCGTTGAGTATCTTTCATAGGCCTTAAGGAAATCAGGAATAGAGAGCTCCAGATTCCCAGGAACAGAGAAAACTTGACCCCAAAAGGTACAGTTACATCTGCGACTTGGAAAACAGGAAATTCTAGATGGCTTTTGGCAAAACACACAGTGCCCAGCATTCTCTTGGTGTGTGTTCCAAGTTTTCCCAAGTCTGTGTGTGCCTTCTAACTCAGAAATCCTCTAAGGGCTGAAATTCCCCACTCCAGAGAGTAATGGTAATCACACCAGCAACAAATCCACCTTTGTGACACTGAGCCAAAAGGGTTCGGTTCTTCCGCAAACCTGCACATTTCAAAAGCCGCCCTGAGGGACAGGACATCTCCCAGACAAAGGGGATCGCCTCCCCGGGGGAGGGTGGGAGGCTTTACTCCGAAAAGGAAGTTCTGTGTGTGAATGAGCCTGAGGGTTGGATAAACCCCTTCACTAGGCTGGGCAGGGTTGCCCGCATCTCCGAGATAGGTTTCTTTGTTTCCCTGAGAGGTAAGTGAGAGCACAAAGTCTCCCTCCTCTTCAGGCCAGAGGAAAACACCCACCAACCCTGTCAACATCAACAAGAAGGATACAAAGAGTGGGTGTGCTGGAAATTCCATTTGCATGAAGTATGCAGGGAAAAGCCTTGCCAGTCATCAGGGCTGGTGAAAAACAGATTGGGTGCTTATTGTTTTGCTCTATGAGTCAGTCGGCAAAGAAATGTGGGTGTGTGCAGTCAGGAAGAAAATAGACTTCAAAAAATGTGGGAATCCTTTTTTTAAAAGTGTTAAAGAAAATATATGTGGAGTGATTATTTAGTTCCTAAAATTAAAAAAACAAAAACAAAAAAAAGCATGTATCCTCTACCCCTCAATTCACTGAACCCTGAAGATGGCAAAACCATGCTTCCTGGTACAAACTTTTACCAGTATTTTAGTGTAATGATCCTAGGGCTATTAGAAGTGTTGCCAACCCGCCCTCTATCTTCCCTTAAACCCCAAAGAGGAATAAGATGACCCGGAGTTGGTGAAAGTTACAATGTAACTGATGATCCCTGACATCTCCTCCACAGTGGGTCCCCCTGAATCAGAGTTTTTGTGGTTATTCTATTCAAACAGGCAGGCACTTGGTGGTTTGCCTTTTGTTTAATTTGTTACAAGATCACACAAGCTATTTTTCAACAGTTTCAGAAAGCATCTTGGGAAATCCACAAAAATGGGCTGAATCATCTAACCAAAAACAGCCCATGCCACATCTGACTGAATCTTGCTCCTTCTTTCTTTTTTCTTCTTTCTTTTTTTTTCTTTTTCTTTCTTTCTTTCTTTCTTTTTTCTTTTTTCTTTTTTTTTAATCTTGCTCTTTCCTTCCCCTGGGAGAGAGCTCTCAACCTCAGTTACATGTAAGAGCAAGGATGCAGGGATTGACTTAGGGTCTGATGAGAAAGCCCAAGCTGACTGTGACCACTGAAAACCTGCGGATGTTTTCACCAGGAGGGGAAAGTACGTGCGAGGCTGTTGCCAACTGCTCCAGCGGCTCTGGAAGGACAAGACTGGCACCAAAATGGGGATGCTGTTATGGAAAAGTGATCGTACCAGGACCAGCTAAAGAGGACAGTTTAGGGGGAGGAAAGCAGCATTAGTTCATCAGTCTCCATGTCCCGTATTGCAAGATACAGACCAAGCTTGTTTTGGGGTTTTGGGGGGCCTGTTTTATTTTGTTTTATTTTTAAAGATTTTATTTATTTGAGAGAGAGAGAGAGCACAAGCAAGAGGAGCGGCAGGCAGAGGGAGAGGGAAAAGCAGGCTTCTCATTGAGCAGGGAGCCCGATTTGGGACTCGATCCCAGGACCCTGGGATCATGACCTGAGCTGACGGCAGACACTTAACCGACTGAGCCACCCAGGCGCCCCTGTTTTTTGTTTTTGTTTTTGTTTTTGTTTTTGTTTTTGTTTAAGCTCAGGTCATCACATTTCTCTTTAAATCCACAAAGCAGTTTGCATTTCTTTTGGCCTGGGACCTGACAGATTAGCGAAGGTGCTAATTTGTTTCCTATATGCAAGCCCAGAAAGCATTTGGCTTTTTAATTGAGAACAGGATTGGATTTCAGGCTTCTGACAGTTAGAGGTGCTCTTCCAAACAGAATCGGTCAGGAAGCATGAGAGGAAAGCCAGGGGATGAGCAGTCTGCTATTTCGACATTCTCTCTTTTCATACGAGAGTCGTATTTCAAGTAGGGAGGGGTTTCCCCTTTTCCAAAAACGCTTGTAAATGCATGACTCATTATATGCTATTGCAAACAGCCAAAAAGTTCTGCAGAGGCTGGGGCAGGTCAGACCGCAGCTAGTCTAATATTTCCAGGCGCCTGCTCAACCAGCCTTGCCCGCTGGGGTCCAGAAGGAGAGGGAGGAGGGTCCCTGCTTCTGGTTCTCAGAGGCATTCTGAGGTTCCCCGTCTTGAACAGAAGAGGACCCAAAAGGGGCAACTCTACGACACAGCTGCCCTTCCACTTTATCTCGCCTCTAATTCTCCGGACATGTTGGGTTCTGTTGAGTCTACCAACGTCTTTCTCTTATTTGAAGAATTTGGCTCTGAGCGTGATGTGGGCAGAGCCGGGAGGGATGTCAGGTTACGTGTCAGTTACGGAGAGAAAAAGACAAACCGGTTTTCTGCAGCGGTGAACCCACAGTAGAGAAATGCTTAGTCTCTAAGGGGAAAAAAAAAAAAGCAAACTAGATCTTTCCTTCACGCAGCCGGAGACACCACCTTGAGAAATGGAGGCTGGCCAACTGTGGTTCAAGTTTCGACGTGAGCGCATCGCTGGTCCTGAGCTCTCAGGGGGCCCTGGGTTTGCCTGATTGCCATCGCGCCACTCAGACATGAGAGCAGTCCCTCCTCAGGGTGACTGATGAGCGCTCCAGGAACAGTAGGAGTGACTCAGAGGCCCACAGCCCAGTCTCACACGCATTCGTCCTCATCGCCCCTTATGCAGGGATTGCTGCAGGCTGACGGCCGCGAGCGCTGTCCTGTCTCCGTCCCCAGCAGCCGCGCTGTGATGGCACGTTGGTGTCGAAACCCCACAGCAGACGTCCCCACCACCGACTCCATCCCCCCACTGCGCAGCAGGATGCGCGCTGGGGAGGGAAGCCTGACACACAGGCTCCCTGACCCCCAGCCCCAGAGCTGGGAAGTAGCAACAGATCCTTAACACTATGTTTAAAGATTTTTTTCTGGTACAAGGTAGACAATGAGTTTCGAAGGGAATTTTAATTTTTTTTTTTCTTTACTAAGCAATAACCGCATTTTTTCTGGAGTGTGTGTGTATGTGTGTGTGTGCGTGTGTGTGTGAAGTCACAACTATGGAACTATTGACACATGCATTTTGGTAATCTCGTATCTTAGAATTAAGTTACAAAACATCCTGACCCAGGACGTCTCACCACTAACTGCCACCAACTGACCAAATCAGGGCTCCACCTACTCTCTGAGAAAAATCCAGATTTATTCCCAAAGCTTCCTTTTCTGTTCCAAACTTTTTTGATGATGCTCTTAGCCATTTTTTTTTTAAATCCAAAACTGTTTTGCTTACAGGCATCCTGCTGTGTCTCAGAAACTGTTAACGAGGTACCAGGAAACCAGGAGGCTGGTCCTACTGCCTGTTTTTACACCGACGATCCCTCCATACGTCTCAAAACCACCAACCATTTCCCTCCCTAGACACACGCAAACATCCTTTTAAAAAATGGCTTGCTGCACTTAATTGCCTTTAGTTACTGAAAACAATATTTTTCTTCTAGTATCCCTGGGCCCTTACTTCCAAGAGGGCATTTTCCTGTCTACCTAAATGGTTTCTGTTTGATGTGGAAAGAAGTCACTTGTTTTTATTCGGTATATTTCTTTCCTCCAACCTGAAAGTGTTAACCGTGAGTCCAACGCAGCGGGGCACCCCCGGAGAAAACGTGATAGTCATTAGCTGATGAAGCAGGCATTTTGGTTTTCAAGGCACTCAATAAACTCAGCGAAAATGTATTTTCTAACCCACGACCAGAATTGAAAATACTCAACAGCACATTTTTGCCGGGGATGGGGGCTGTGCGTACGTGGGGGGCAGCGGGGAGATGGTCTGAGTAGGAAGTTGTATGCACATTGGCTTTGCTGGTGCTCAGAAATGCCAAGAAGGAAGGTTCTGGAAGTGAGGGTGGACGCATTGTGGCGGTAAACAGAGACGCTCAGTTTGTGGTGGGTTTACACTGTTACTAGGGATGGAAACAATGAGAGTTTTATGAAGCTTGTTTACACACCCAGAAAATACATTTAGCTTTTAGAAGCAAAGTGCTGTGGCAAATGTCTGACATTCAGTTTCTATCCTCAAAATAGCTCCCTTCTCAATGGCTCCGCAAGTTCTGGAAGTCCTCCTCGGTTTCAAGGTACTAAGAACCATAAATCCATATTTAATTAGCTCTGAATGAAATGCTGAAGATGATAGGATCTTTGTGCTAAAAATGAACCCCAAAAGGGTCTGGTTGATTTATGTCTAATTCAGAGTTGTAGTTCAATTAACACGACATACTGGATTTAAAACACACACACACACACACACATACACACACACACACGCAAGCACTCCCTGGCAGAATCCTTCCCACGTGAAATTCAAATTCAGTGTCTTATGGCTTAGGAATCTCCATATTCTGCTTCATTGTCACATTGCTTAATATGTTTTATTCATCCCTCTTCCAATAGCTCACTTTCTTAACTGGCTTGCTGCTCATTAAACCACTGAATGTCTTAGTGACTCAAAGTGATAAACCGAAAGTTTGCACACAAACGCATCTTTGTGTCTTAATGGAGGACTTAATTGACAGCACTTTGAAGATTAACTCTCTTCTTCACCAGGCTTCTATTTACGGAGGAAGGTTAGTGTTGAGTCTGAATATAGGATCTCAAGGCGAAGTTGCAAAAGAAAAGATAAATAAAATGACGGATTTCTTTTTTTACAGTGTCAGAGGGTGAAATCGCAGCATTAATATGAACATGACGTTTTAATAGTACATCTGGAAAATGAAGTGTCCCCATCAAAACTTTCATCGTTATACCACGCTCGGGAGGAAAAGAAAAAAAAGAATTCCTGTAAATGAAAGCTTCTATCTTCCTCTACTCTGACTGCAAAACATTTCAGGTTAAATTAAGTTATAAAATAATATAACATCATAAAGAGTTTAATGAATTATTTGTAAATAATCTGGAAATATTTACTTGCATTTTTATAGACACTCAACTTTCAATTGCCCGGATGCCCAGATGCTTCATCCATTTTTATTTCACTCCTCCTGCACCTTTAGGGGGATGTCGGTCACATACACTAACGTGCTGTCCCTCCAAAGAGCACATAGAACATTTCTGTCCTCCTGAAAAGCTCCCCTGTGCTCCCTTTCCAGCCAATCTCCCCAAACCATCATGTCCCCCATGTTACACGGTGGCTTTCTTCTGCCGGACACACGTGTTGGAGACTCCCGGCACGGGCGTGGGTAGTGTGCGGGGTTGCGTACCACTCACTGTGGCGGGGCCGGCGTGCGGTAGGGCCGTGGGCAGGGGGTGAGCTGGGCTGGGCCCCCCGGGATGCTGGCCCATCAGGCCAGTCTGCTCCAGCCACCGAGGCTGACAACCCCAGCTGCCGGCTCCCCACGCCCCCAGACCAGACCAGAAAGCAGCTTCTGTCTCCTAGCCTCGGGGCACGGCTCGTCCCTTTCTGGAATCCACTTAATTTAGGTTCTTCTGTGTCCTTTGTTCTGCAGTTGGGTTTAAAAATCGTCCGATTCTGTGGGATATGTGGCTGTTTCTCAACCATCAGGATGAGTGCGACTTTCTCTTCCAAAAAAATCCTCCCCACATTCTTCTAATATATACATTGTGTACATCTCCTTTTTAAAAAGTCAGAGTACTTCTGTATCTTCCTCCCAAGCTACGGAAGCCACGGCTGTTACTCGCTGGGACACCTTGCAGAGAGGGCCGGTCCCTGCCCCCTACAGCACACAGCTCTCGCCTCCAGGAGACTCGCCTTCCACGGGGGACAATTTTACGCCACCCTGGGATAGGCCAGTTCTTATTTCGTAGAGTCAAGGAGATTTAGAGACAAGTGGAGATGACCTAAGGACAATTTTGTGTTATAAGTGACAAAAGCGAGTCTCGCTATTTTTGATCAGTAGACGAGGTAGAGTAGTGACTTTAATTCAGCCTGGAATGTTTTTAGCACTTTCCAGGACCTTGGAAATAATCTAATTCAGTCCTTCCTGTCACAGGTAGGCACACGACCTGCTATTATGATGACAGTCTTTACTAACCAACCGCAAAATAGATAAAACACAGAAAAGGGAAAATCTTTCTGTTTCGTACGAGTTTTGTTTAATGAGCATGCGTGACTTTTATTTGTAAATAACATGAAAAGGACAAATAAAACAACTGTAATTTTAAATCAAAATTTAAGGAGGAACAAAATTTAAGTTCTTGAAATATTTAGTTGCAATTATTTAGGTATTTGTCAATTAGGTAAGTAGTAAAATACGGATGCAAATAGGCAGAAAGACCCCAAAAAATAGTTCTTCTTGCCCCAAACTGTTTCTTGAATTTCTGATCCAAGGAGATCAAGGGGATTTTCAGCTTTACTTAGAGACCATTTTTTTTCCCTTCCTTTTCAGGCGTGAAGAAAAAAAATATATATTCTTAGACTCCTAGGAAGTTCGGGGGGGGTGGGTCCGAGGGACATGGGTTTGCCAGCCCAACGCCGTCCTCTAAGATCTGGTCTTTCTCTTCAGGCTTTTCATCCCATAGACTGTGACTCTGCTCCCCATCAATGGATCACCACATTGGGAGGTTCTTTAGAAGGCCCTAAGGTCTGAAATCTTCCACCTACGTCTGGGTACACGAAACATTTCCTCCAAGCCTAAAATTTAAAGGGATGCCAAGGAACACAATAATTCAAATAAACACAATTTTAATACAATTAAAAAAATCAGAATATAAAAACATGATGACCAAAACATCAGAAAATTGTTAATTGAAGTATAATTGACACACAATGTTGTATTAGTTTCAGATGTACAATGTATCGATTCAGTGAGTCTCTACTTTATGCTGTGCTCCCCTCAAGTGCAGCTCCCCTCTGTCCCGGTCCAACGCCCTTGTAGTCTCATTCGCTCTGTTCCCCGCGCTCTACCTTTTTTTCCCTCTGACTTATTGATTCCGTAACTAGAAACCTGTCTCTGCCACGCCCCCTTCTCCCACTGTGCCCACTAACCCCCAAATCCAACACCCGTCACTTTCTTCTCTGTC
The DNA here is from genome assembly GCA_028534135.1 of Potos flavus. Classification (NCBI taxonomy): domain Eukaryota; kingdom Metazoa; phylum Chordata; class Mammalia; order Carnivora; family Procyonidae; genus Potos; species Potos flavus. Next base: position 120,324,428 of record CM052897.1, on the reverse strand, counting down.
AAAGCACCAAAATTTTAACTAAAGACAAGATCATCCCCCTGTCCTATTTACGCTTCCAAATTCTCTAGTTTGGGAAAATGTCACGATCTAAAATATTTTGTTCCGTTTGTTATTTCTATATATTTTTAAAGATGCATTTATTTATTTATTTTTATTTGAGAAAGAGAGCACTTGAGCAGAGGCGGGGGTGGACAGAGGCGGGCAAAGAGAGCCTCGAGCAGACTTCCCGCTGAGTGCAGAGCCCCATGCAGGGTTCAATCTCCTGGCCCCGAGATCACAGCCTGAGCCGAAACCGAGAGTCAGACACATAACCCACGGAGCCCCCCAAGTGCCCCTCTACTGGTATATTACGTGTACATTTTAACCATCTGCCCTTATCTTTGGGCTTTTATTTGTGTATGTGGTGCGTGTTTTGTGCAGTGTCTCTGCGTTTTTATCTCCGTTACCATCTGTGTGACCTTCAGCGAGTTCCCTCGTCCATCTGTTCGTCGATTTCTCCATCGGGAAAGTGGGGATAAGAATATTGACTGTGTGAGGCTGTGCACAGACCCGCTGTATTTGTCTTTCCTGAAGAATCTAGAACCATGTCTTGCAAAGTCAGGGCTCTGTCAACTTCGATTCTTGTACTGTTTTGCCACTGCTCTGATGTTCATGCTCAAGGAAACTATAATCTCTTTGTGTGCCACCCGTGGTGTTTGGGGTGAGGAACGAGAGCCCCTCACACTGGATCGATTGCCAGATTTTCACCGGATTTCTCATTGGCATTCCCCCTCCTCCCCAACTTGGGATTGCGCCGCTCCCCCCTTCACCGTCTCTGCAATGGGAGGGCGCGTCCCCCACGTGGGGAAGCGTGGTCTCGAAGGCTGCGAGTGAGAAGCACAGGGACACAGGAGGGTCCCGCTCCTCAGCCCTGTCACATCCAGGGGACCAACTACACCGTGTACAGAGAGATTCTGGAAAGCTCTCCAGGGTGGGCACGCACCTAAAATTCCACCGCTCCTTGTAGGCTACGTGTGAAATGTTCCACTCATCTCTCCTTTCAAATGCAAAACCTCTGAGAATTCTATTTGAGTCTTGGCACAAAAAATAATTTAACAGACAGTCTGCAGGTGGGAGAGCACCAAGGGAGAGATGTCTAGGAATCCAAGGGAATAATCGCCACCTCTTACACAACTATTTAGGAAGCACTTACTAAGGGTCCAGCACTATTCTGGGGTTGAAGATACAAAGAAGTTGGCAACGTGGCTCTTCCTCTGAGTCGAGTGGGTCAGATACACTTGAGACATGGGGACAGTGGCCGTGGGCTGAGCTGGAGCCCGGGGCTTCTGGATGCTTTGGTTTCTATACTCCAAGGGGGTTAGTTACGAGAAATGAATAAAGAAGGTGCCTGGAGCACGGCGAGTCCTCAGGACCTGTGAGCTAGCGTTATTCTCATTGGCACAGGAAAGGTCTTAGATGAGCCTGGGGCAGGGGGACTCTCACGGTGGAAAGGATGGCTGAGTGGGTTTTGAAGAACAAGTAGGAGTTTGCTAGGAGGTGGGGGAGGAGAAGAGGGTTGGGATGGAGGGAACCGCCTTAGCAGAAATAGAGATGTGAATAAGGGGAAGCATTCAGGAGCTGCACAGAGAGGCAGCTACGGTTAACACTGGGCTTTACTGTCGATGCCGACCATGTGGTGACCACAGGCCCTTGGGGACTGGCCGTAGGGAAGAGCCAATGAACACCTCACACACGGCTTTCCAAAGCATCGCCTCATGCCTCAATAGCCTTCCTCGGCTTCCCCTCCTCTTCTGACTCTGCTCCTTCGCCCTCTCTCGTCCTGCGGGACTGAGGACATAATTCAGCATCAAGCCTCAGCTCTACGGCGCTCCACCAGCCGTAAGCATGCGAAGGTCAGGCGCAGGTCTCTCACCGCGGTCCCCGCTGCCCTCAGGACAACGTCTCACGTGGGGTAAACGGGAATCCTCCCGTTGGTGCGGCAGGGACCTATTGCTCACCTGCTGTGAGTCGGGGGCTGTTCCTGCTCTTCGGGACACATCGCCCAACACAGGACTCAAAGATCCCGTCCTCCCACGGCTCGTGTCCCGTCAGGCAGAAGGAGGTCACGGTTGTGATGGAGACAGAGGACAATAAAAGTAATATAAGAGTAAGTTACGTGGTCTGCAGCATGAGAGAGGTCCTATTCATGTTTAACAGTAACTGTCTTATAAAATGGTATTCCAAAGGCTTGGTACAGAAGGAAGGTATAAGGTTTCATCGGAAACGCCGAGACAGAGCCTGAAGATTAAAGCCAACCTGTATTTGTGATGTGGGTTTGCTCGCCTTGAAAAATAGTTCTTGAAATCAAATGATTCTCAAACCCTAAAATGATCTCATGGATGTGGGATGTAGGAGGTTTGGGGACTTGGGAAGCATCCTGATCTAATGTTTGGGAAACGGGAGCTAGAGGCCGGTGAACATGCCGGCCCAGAGAGGAGGCAGCCCGTGGGACCACAAACTCCGCCGCACTCCCGTAGGCTCAGCCCTGATGGATTTGCTCGGCCTTGACCCCCCAACTCCACGGAAGAGAGAATACAGACAAACCGCTGGTCCGAGTTGGATCGCGAGCCCCCACGTCACCTAGTCCTTCAACCAAATGCCTGTTCCTCGGGAAACCGCCACGGAACATCTGACATGTTTTTCGACTAAAAAAATATGACACATGTTTAATTAATTAACAAAGTAATGAAATAAACACCTAGGTGAGCCAGGTGTTGTTGGAGGGGACAGAGACAGAACCTGATGGCCCTGAGCTCACGTTGCAGTAGGAGGCGACAGAGAGGCAGGTCACTGAGGCATTAACTCACGACGCAGTGGTTTCCTCTCTCCCTGGGCTCACACTCTCCAGGTGACTGCCCTGAGAATTGCCCCACCACCGTGCCTTCTCCACGATGGCTGTCCTCCTCCCTGTCCCGGGAGGCTGACCGTGAGGACGCCGTGGGCCAGCTCCCGTGCTGTCCACCTTCCTGTGGGGTTTTCCAGTGACAGCCCTGGGGACAGGAGGATGTGGGCTCGCTTCCTGGCTTTTCAGCCCCTGCCAGGTGGCTCCTTCTCCGTGGCCTCCATTTCTCACTGAGTGTCAGGAACACCGTTCCCTTTCCCGCTCTGTCAGGCCTTCCTGCCACGGCTAATCTCCAGGGGCATCTGTGTCCTGTTGGGTCTCTTCCCTCTGCCCACGAGCCTGTGGCTGGCCTTTCCGTTCAGATCTCCCAGTTGAATGATCTGGTGGGATTCCAGTGGGACCTCTGACTGATACACCACTTTTATAAATACCACGTTTAGACATGGCGGGGAGCTTGTGCCGTAAGCAGCAGGATCTAAGGCCACGTTGATCTATAGGTCCTATGACGACCGAGCACAGTAACAAGAATGCATATCGATAATCCGTTCCGTGACATCGTCAATCCAAGGAAGCCGGAGCTGCCGCCCTCCAGCCTGTTGGGTCCTAGCCCAGGAGGGGTATTTTCAAGACTGTGCATGAGCCGTTAGAAGGATATAAGCCAAAGAAAACAGGCAAATCACCTGTTCGGGTGATTTGTTCTTTGAATTCTTCTAGAACCCACTGTATTTGTCAGCGTCTTCCATTGGAAAAGCAAGGCCTTGAGGCAACTCAGGTCCAAGGTCAGGCCCAGCTCTGACATCACAGGCTGTGTGACCCAGGGACACCCCCTGGGCATGAGTCTACCAGTGCGTAATGTGGGGCAGATTGCGGCGATCTCGCGGAATAAACACCACTGCGGGGAGTCTGGTGACACAGAGCAGGTCAGGCTGACCCCCAAACCATCAGCCTCCTTCTGCAGACACAATCCAACTGTCAGGGGCTGATGCACAACTTTATCACCCTCTTCACTTCAGCCGCCCCAAAACAAGCTGCACATGCCTTGAGTTCCGGGTCACGCCTTGTAAGTGCTCATTTCCCCACGAACTGGCCATTGCCACAGGCTCTGAGAGGTTTGTTGGGTTGGATTGAATTTCCACTCAGAGTCGTTAACGTCTGGCACTCAGCGAAGGGCGGGTCCTCAAGGAGATGGGCAAAGCATCCTCTAGTGTGTGGCGGGAGAGCAGAAGTTCCCATTACAATTCCCTGGGGAGGGCTTAAGCATCCCGATGTCCTAGCCTCACTCCAGACCAGTCAGATGAGGATCTCCGAGGGCGGGGCGCAGGCATCAGCATTGCTAAAGCTCCCCAGCTGACTTCGGCCAAGGTCGAGAACCACGGCTACGTTCCACAGCATAAGCAGGAGGAACAGAGGAATTACGGCTTCGTCAAAGCACTGACTCCACAGACCCAGCTGCCTTCCCACAGGCCTACATGACTGTCACCTTTCATCAAGTCACTACCGATGGGAAACACAGCAATTCCATATCTGAGGAATCTTCATTTTCAAGATCTCACTCATGAATATTGTGAATTGTAGAAGAAACACATCAGAGAGGGTGCCTAGGTCTGCTCGGGCTGCCGTATCCAATACCGTAGACTGGGGGGCTTATCAGCAACGGACATTCATCTCTTGGCTCTGGAGGCTGGGCATTTGAGACTGAGGCGCGGCAGGACCCGGCGTCTGGTGAGGACCACTTGCCGGTTCCCAGACGGCATCTTCCTCAACATGGCGGAAGGGCGAGGGAACTTTGTTGTTTTATTCACCAGTGTATAGCCATCATTTCTTTTTTTAAAAGATTTTATTTATTTATCTGAGAGAGAGAGAGAGAGAGGGAGCATAGCAGGGGGAGGGGCAAGGGAAAAGGAGAAGCAGACTCCCCGCTGAGCAGGGAGCCCGATGCGGGGCTCAGTCCCAGGACCCTGACACCATGACACCATGAGCTGAAGGCAGACACTTAACTGACTGAGCCCCCCAGGCGCCCCTGTATCCATCATGTCTAACAATGCCTGGTACACCCGAGATGCTGTGTTGGTTTTCTCAGGCCGCCATTACACGTACCACAGATTGGCTGCCTTAACAACACACATTACTGTCTCGTGTCCCGGAGGCTGGAAGTCCAGGATCAAGGTTGGTTCCTTCTGAGGCCACTCTCCTTGGGGTGTAGACACAGTCCTCTGCCTGTGATCTTCTCATGTGATCGTCCCTCTGTGTATATCCGTGTCCTGATCTCCTCTTCTCATGAGGACCTGGTCAGATTGGACTAGGGCCCACCCTCGAGACCTCGTTTTACCTTAATTATCTCTTTAAAGACCTGATATCCAAATAAAATCTTGTTCTGAGATGCTGGGGATTAGGATTTTTGAGGGACACGATTCAGCCAATGCCAATACACAAATAAATGAAATAATGTATGAATTCATGAGTAAAAGTGTTTTGCACTCACGGAATTGGGTAAGAATATGAAAACTCATTTGGGACATTTTTCGGATTCCACAGGGAACAAGTCTGTGGTAGAAATGACTGAAATTCAGTGGAGTCTGGGCAAGCTGCCTTTATTCTTCGCCAGTCTCTTCCGTGGGAGAAACTACTCATCAGCATTCCTTTGAGAAATTTGGCAGGAGAGAAAATCAAAGACTTTGTCACCTCACAAAGATTGCAAGGGAGAAGAGTGATGGATCATCTACCAATGTGGCCAGAGCAGGTCCCCCTTTGTCCACGCAGCATGACCAGAACAGGAGAGGCACCGGAGGTCGTGTCCATTTACCCTTCGAAGGTCACACAGTCCATCGAGTGGCGCTTAAGGTGACTGTGGGAAAGAGATGGCAGAATCCCTTGGTGGTGGCACTGAGGTGTGGAAGAAACTCAAACTCATGGCCAGCTGCTTCTCGGTGACGATGTCGCATCAGTAAGAAGAGTTACTCAGGTCTGGGCTGCGTCATTTAGCGACTTGTCGGAACCCGTCCCTGTTACTGCGCTATGTTTGTAATCAGACCACTGCACCCAGGAACTGGAAAAACCTGCCAGAATTACCACGGTCGGAAAAACAAAACTGATAGAAGAGAAATCTTCTTAAAATATTACAGTGTGGAGTGTGAGATCATTCATTATATGCCACGGTCAAGAGCGGGAAGGAACTTTCCCTGGCTTACTTTGCCTTGAAGCCTAACGCACTGACTAACGATTTTAGGGATACACTTGTGAAGCGATCACATAATTTTACCAAGGGAAGTAGGCACGACACATGTTGCTTTCCTGCCTTTGATTGGATGAACAAGTGAGTCAGCACTCACTCAAGAAATAACCGTGTGCTTTCCTTAATCGTGGCATATGTGTAGAGTAACTTTATATGTACATTAACTTGTAGATCACTAAGGTCATCTAAGAGTTTCCCACGGCCCAGGGTCTGGAGTTGGGAGATTAATCCAGCAGCTCAGAAGCTTTCATGGGCCATTTATGATGGGTGAACTAGATATTCCTTGCTTAAGAGTCTGGAAATTAAGAGGCAAGTTGAGTTTCAAGCAAATAACAGTAGAAGTCAAATAGAGGTGAAAAATGAGTGGTCTTCCAAGTGGGGGTTTGCTCGGGAAAAGTCAGCTTAAACACTCTGTGTGTGTTTACCCATGTTATACATGCAGGGTTTGCAATGGGGAGCTGTAAAGAAGAGGCATGCTGTCCCCACGTCACATGCAGGAGGTCTCTCATCCAGAGGAAAGATGTCCACAGGAAGCTGCAGTCCCAGCGACAGACAGGAGAAGTCCTTGTCTACGAGGGTCCTGCCCGGGGATGACCTCCCTGCTCTGTAGCTCTGTAGGTGAAGGGGAGAGCCTCCCCACCGAGCCCCTGGATGCAGCTTTTCCTGAGAGCCTGTCTTCTCCCTGGGCTGCTCTGTCCAACGCACAACCTCTTCAAGCGTGCGGCGCGAGCGACTCCAGAGGGGCTGAGTGAACTGTGTTGGGCAGTGTCTTGTGGACAAGGTCTGCCTTCCTTCTAGTTACTCTGTTGGGGCCACCTAACAGTTCCGTCCAGCTCTGAGTCCTTGCTTTTCTTGGTCCCTCCTCCCCCGTGCTCTATGGCGTTCATATAACCTACAGCGATCCCCTATTGCCATTGATATCCGGTCATTCTTTCCTCAGAGCCTCACACCATACAGCTCCGGATTCTCTGACTCCAAACCCCAGGCTGTTGGAGGTTCACCCACCACCAGCTCCGGTTCCCTCCACTTTCTGCTTTCTAATAAAGTGAGTTCCAACCCAGCTATCAGCACCATCAACGTGTGATGGATGCCCCTCGGCCTAAAGTGCCCTGGATCACCGTACCCTCCACGGGTGCTCCTGGTTCTTGGAGAAGATGCCAAATCAGACGGCAGAGAAACAACACCACGCGCTCGTTCTTACGAAGACACAGAGGGTGGCGAGCCAAAGCAAAACCCAACAGACGGAGAAGTGAGGGAGCCTTCCTCACTGCCTGGAGACGAGAGTGAGGCCACTGTTGTCTTCAGGAATCATCCCAGGCCACCAGTTTACACAAATAATCCTGGGGGGCGTGCTGCGGTGGTTCTGAGAGCAGCTGGTAAATAAGGCTCTTCCACCGGCATTTTCGGTGATCAGACCCGTGGAATGTCATCTTTGCATGGGGCCTCCTTCAAACTCCTGAGTCATAAACAGTCATTTGTGATGGTTGTAAATAGCAGCCTCTCCTCCTCCCAGAGAGGCTGGGTGGTGGAAGATCTAGGTCTAGATCTAGATCTAGGAAGATCTAGGTGGAAGACCCCAGGCAGGGGGTCCCTTGGCCAAGTCCCCCCTCGTGTCTGTGCCCGAGGAAGCAGAACCTTCCGCTCCACCTTCTGGGACACGCATTCTCCTGGGAGGAGCCCCGTCAGTTGTGCTCCTTCTCTTCCTCTCGACACTCAGTCACCGTGACTCCGCGAGTATGGCTCGCTGTCTGACGCGATTTTGGAAGACTGAACATTGGAGACAAGCTCCAACCCTCCGGGGCGTAGTTTGATTGTTGTATTACAAATGTGACGATTTTATGCATTACAGTATGCTCACGAGATCCTCCCCAAGTGTTAGTTCGGGCATTGTGAAATCTGTGGCAATTAGTTTCTCACGAGTGTATTTTACGGTGAAGAATCTGTGATTTCCTATTCCTAGGATTTCTGTGGCTCTACCTGCGCCGCGAGCGGCTTCCTTCCCGGACTTGATATTCCCGCCATCCACTGGCCAGTTTCCCTCGGCTTCTGCCGCTTGGGCTCCACTCGGTCCTTGCAAATGCTATTTGATAAAAGATCAAGCGCTAATTTAGAGGATGCTCGAGGAGAGAGAGCTGTAAACATGATTTAAATAGAAAAGTGTTTATCCCCACAGGCAACGGGAGAATGTGTACAAAGAGGATGTTAAGATGATCATTTCAAACTTCAATATCGTCTGAATGGCCAGCATTCTGTCAGGGGTCCGGGATAGAAGCAGAAATAGGTACTGTAGGGCCCTAAAGTGGACCACTGCTAACACAAAGGAAAAAGTGAAATTATTTCCCTAGAGAATGTGCCTCGCCGTGCACCCCCTGCCCCCAATGCCTCAGTTTTATTCCATTCAACCACTCTCTCTCTTTCTTTAAGATTTCATTTATTTATTTGACACACACAGAGAGAGAGGGCAGAAGCAGGGGGAGCAGCAGAGAAAGGGAGAAGCAGACTCCCCCACTGAGCAGGGAGCCCGATGCGGGACTCGATCCCAGGACCTGAACCAAAGGCAGATGCTTAACCCACCGAGCCCCCCAGGTGTCCCCCCATCCACCCACTCTTAAAACCTTGGTCCAACTGTTAGTTGAGATACGACTCCCTTCCTGGGTTTGTCTTATATAGAATTACATGAAGGAAATAAAAACTCTGTCCCTCGGAAATTAGAAAGTACATGAGGAATATCAGAAGGGTTTAAGACAGTCAATCTGATGAGTACAAAAAGGTTTTTCTCAGCCTCAGACCCAAAAGAACATGCATTAAGAAAAATTGTTGGGCTCTATTCCTTAAAAAGTTTGTAATTTTACTTAAATAAGAAAGAAAAATGGTAAGCTCTGAAAACACGGCTTGTACCTCCACGGCCCCCCGCGACAGAGATTTTGGGGTTGTCGATGAAAGGTTCTTGTTTGCTGTCATTGGAGGGTATTGTGACAATCAGTGGCACGGGGCGGGCACTCTTTCCAGCATAGGCGACCTTGCCCTCTGCAGAAGCACGGCCAGAGCGTGCTGAGGGCTCCGGTCTAGGCTTCCTCCCCTCCGTGGGGCAGGGACCTTGCTTCTCCGGGGTGTCTCCCTGGTGGGCAACCTCAGGGCAGGGCCTCCTGCTCATCGTCCAGACAGTCTGGAAGCACCTGCCCATGTTGGGGACCCGGGAAGGATTTGCATACATCCCCGCTGTACATTTCTCTTATTCCAACTGTTGGCCCAATTTGTTTCTGTACTTTTTCTCACCTATTTTACTTCAATTTTTGAATAAATGGCATTATTTGTCACCCAAACGGTAGGGTCAGAAACCACTGCTGAGCACAGTGTCATCACATCCACCTTTCTGCTGAGTATCTCCACGGGCTTGGTCTACGCTCACACGGCAAAGGCCCCAAGCCACGCACGGGGGTTATGCCCTCACCGCACAGATCGGAGGGGGCATGTGGAGGGCCGGGGTCTCCTCTCCGGGAAACCCCAAAGCTCAGGAGTCAGGACACCCTGAACTGCCACCTTTTTTGCCTGAACCCTTTGACTTGTTAGGACTGACCTCCATTTTGCATTCTGACCTAGTGTTATCTAAATGCAGCCAAGAAAATATTGCTATTCTGTTTCCTTACAGAGCAGGTTCCCGGCGCTTTTATCAGCTCATTTGCATTCGTTCATTCCCACTGAGTCTCCATTCTGAGGATTTTAATTGGTAGAACTGCAGCTCTCCATTACATTGGAACCCAGGAGTCTGGTCATGTTTTCGTTGAGCTAAAGCAAAGCCAGGGTCCTGGTCATGACAGCGAGGGGCCACCCTCCCCAGTTTGGAGGTCTTGGCTCTAAGAGGGTGGGTTAGACACAGATAGCATCACGACAGCTGTTGCTACAAAATAGATTCAGGAGGGAAATGTCTGTGATATTCTGATGCTATGTTCAATCATAGTGCCTCATTGTGCTAATGTTGGATTATTGACTCCAATGGATAGTTGTCCAACCAAAGATAGGAACATTTTCAAATCCTACCCTTAAAAAATATTGCTTCCAATAAGCTATTTTAAGCCATATTTCTCTTAGGATGATATTTAATAAAGTTGGTCAACACAAAGGATGTCTTACTGTTGGAGATGCTCTGATTTATCGATATCAGTCTCTGTTTGAGAATGTTATAAACACAGATATTGTAAGTCATAAATTTGGTTCTTATCTGATTAAAGTGCCGAGCCACACACCCATGTTCAAGATCTGCCTTATATTTTTATTTCTTGGCGAGAAATATGTTTTCCCTTCGTAGGTGACTGGGATTTCTTTCTGACTGTGCTCCTCATACTATATGACAATGAGCTTGAGATTTGGGAGCTTTTTGGATGATTTTGATGAAATTAGTTCCCTTCCAGTGTATTTTGCTTGAGGAAAAGGGATGGACAGATGTCAAACACAAACACATAAATAACAATGATCCAGGGAGCCACAGGGACACTTGCTCACTGCTGGTGGGAATGCAAAATGGTGCAGCCACTATAAAACATGGTTTGACAGTTTCTGGCAATGTCTTACAAAACTAGATGTATCTTTACCGTAAGATCTAGCTGTGCTGCTCCTTTGTATTTACTCAAAGGAGTTGAAAACTTACGTCTATGCAGAAATCTGCACAAGGAAGTTTATAGTAACTTTATCCATAATTTTCAAAATATGGAAACAACCAAGATGTCCTTCAGTAGGTGATGGATAAATAAACAGATAATAGAATATTATTCAGTGCTACAGTGAAATGAACCATCACCGGGGTCAACATGGTGGGGTAGGAAGATCCCCAGCTCACCTCCTCCCACAGATTCACCAAAACCCACAACTAGGTATGGAGTGACTCTCTCCGAGAACAAATGGGAGACTAGCAGAACAGGGTGTATAGCACTAAGGATATGAGAGAGAGAGAGAGAGAGAGAGAGAGAGA
>CM052897.1:120270681-120312849 GCA_028534135.1 Potos flavus | reverse complement strand
TTAAATCCGTGAGCGTGTTGCGCACTGCTTTATAGGAGCTCGGCTTGTACCGTCTGCCCACAGTGTATTTATGCAGGCGGGGGGGGGGGGCGTGTGCGGTGTTCAGTTCTCATTAGGTATATATTTTAACTAAGGTCCCTGTAGTTACCAAAAAAAGAGGAAAAAGAAAGGAAAAAAGGGAAAAGAAGGCCAGAAAAGCAAAGAAAACCCAAACAGCCGCTGTCTGGGACCAAGACAGGTGCCCACCTAACACAGTCGGTTGAAAACTCCCTCCCCGGCCCAGAAAGGACTCGGCCGCAGAGGCGCCGGGGTCCCGTCTCCATGGCAACAGTGGGCTTTCCCGGGTGGCTCGGGCCTTGCCTTGAATTTGGGAGAAGGGCTGCAGGTGGGAGGAGAAGGATCCTCTTTATCTTGTTCTGACTCTTTGCATTGAAGCTGAAGGCGTTCTCTCCTGGGTTAACTCTTGGGCCGGCTCTTTGGGACACCCAAATTCCTGGGCTGACCCAGTTTACCCGAAATTCATTAGAAAGGGAAAAACACGTATTTTTCAACAGATCCACTGCCCAGGGGTGAAGTGCGAGGTGTTGGACGGAGGGGGCTTTGCAATGGCCTGACGGCGAGAACCATAAGAAAAGAAGCGGATGGAAGTGCCTCCACCAGGACCCGCAGCCCCGAGAGAAAGGGTGGAGGGCGATGTCTGCCGTTTCACTGGCTCTCCATGGACCGCCAGCATCCCCGGGGTTGCCTCCTGCCGTGATGGAACCTTCTGGACTCCAGCCGACAGCTTTATCAGAGCAGCTGCCGCAGGTGGCAGAAAGGGAGATTGTCTGGGGAGGGGGACACCAGCCTCACGCCACCTGCCCACTCTCCACCCTCGTGCGCATTCCCACGAGGCCCCAGGTGGACCCCGCTTCCCTCCTGAAATGTGGATATGACAGAACATTGATGGGTTCAAATGTCGACAGTCCTGTTCTGTGAAGGTGGAAATGTCATTCCGGCAAAACTCAGGGCGACAGTCTGGGATACTCGTTGCAGACCTAAGGAAGCCGTCAGAAGCCCCGGCACCTCCAGGACCAGTCAGGAAATACATAAATCTGTCAGGGGTGAGGCAGTGAGGACGGGTGTGGCCTGCGGCGAAGGGTACGCGCCCTCCGTAGATAGCGGTGGTAGCTGGCATCCACCTGGTGCATATCCCGTACCAGGCACTGTTTAAGAATTTTGCTTATTTACTTACTTGAATCTCACTGTAAATAAGTCTATGAGGTAGGTGTCCTTATCAGCCCCAAATTAAAAATAAAACATTGGGCGTGGTGGAGTTAAGGGATTTTCAAGCGTCACGTGGCCGGTGGGTGGCAGAAATGGGAGCCAAGACGGGAGGCTGGAAATTCAAGAGCGAGGAGCCAGGAAATGAGGTGTCTGGTGGGATACGGCTTCTCGTTGGGTCCTCACACGGTGGGAGGGGTGAGGAAGGTCTCTGGGGCTCCTTTTACAAGGGCACTAATCCCACCCCCAGGGCTCCACCCTCACGGCCTGATGACCTCCCATCGCACTAGGGGTTGGGTTCCAACACAGGAATTTCGGGGGACACATTCCGTCCACAGCACCCACTCCCACGTCTGAGCCGCACAGCCTCCCCGGTCTGCACGTGGGGGCGCGAGTGGAGCGGAAAGAGAGTTGAGCAAAGTGATCACGGAAGATTTCGTTGAGGACAGATGGGGGCGATGGGGTAATCCGCGAGGACTTAGGCGGCTTCCCAGCAAACCCTGATACGTGGCACTGGCCACGACCCGGAGGCGAGAAGCCGGCTGGAGACGGAGAGTCACGGTCAGAGCAATGACGGGGTGCCCGGTGTGCGGTGATGGGGTGCTGACGCCCACCGCGGGTTCACACAGACGCGGCTTTATTAGCGGTGTTTGGGGCACGAAAAAGGACGGGAGTCATGCTCCAGGTGTATGGCGTGGTACTAACCGGTGACTGACGGGGGACAGATGACAGAAAAGGAAGCTGTCCACCTCCTATTTCGCGTCCCTTTTCTTCATCAAAAAACCTATAACCTTCAATCTGGAAAGGGTAAAACTCATTCAGTACGAGGAAATTGAACCAAGATAGGGGAGGAGATAGCGAGCGCGTGGCCAACTTTTTTGAGTTACGATCTCGGGAGGCTGAAAGTGTGTGCAGAAATGCCAGTGACACCTCTTGTCTCAAATTCTGGTAATTTGGACAGAAAGGGCAAGGTGCGAGAAGGTGAAAGGGATTTGATTTTCTCCTGCCTTGGACAGCTGGAAATCGGCCGGTCTCCCCGAGCTGGTCACGGGAGGGCAGCAGCCGGACGGCCTGACTTAAGCACTGCGGGGCTGAAATATTTTGCCTTGAATTCCAGGGCAGGTGGGACAAGAGGGGCAAGAATGAGAATTAGCCTGGGAGAATGGGGGGCGCTGGAGCAGGGCCTGCTTCCTGGGCATGGGGCCCGGAGAGTCTCCTGGAGGGTCGGTCTCCAGATTTGCGCCCCGCCCCCCCAGCAAGCTGGCACCCTCTATGGGTTGGGGTGGCAAATTCTGGAGGAGAGCTTGATTCCTCGTCCCCTACCGACTGCACATTTTCATTCGCACCGCGCCAGCCAAGGATGTAGCCAGCCCTGGACTGAGAGCATCGGTGACCAGAACATTCTAGTGAATCACCGTAGGTGGTTGATTAGGATTCCATTGTGATCATGACAGAGGCAGCTTGAAATACCAGAGGTAAATTCGTGAGGCCGTCAGGAAACTCTGCAGTCAATTTTTTGGTAGAAAACCAAGAAAAATGGAAAATCAAGGTAGAATCGGAAGAGGAAATTAAAAGTGCACTAAGCACAGAGAAAGTGGTGCCACACATTCAATTCGTTATTGAATATAAGTTGCTGCGAAGTGGCCAGAGGAAAAAGGGGGGAAAATGAAGCATTTAGATAATTCACACTATCTTCCAATAATCCATAAATAATGTTAAGTTTTTGAAGAAACTTTTTGTTGTTTTTGCCTTTTCCCCGGCACTCAGGTATCAATGTGTAAATTCCCCTGAGTATTTACAGGGAAAATCCTGAGTGCTGAGGTTAAAAACCCTCCTGCAGGGCACACCAGCAATCGACATGGACATGAGATTTCTTAGAGCATCGCTCGATGGACTATGAGAGCATCATATCAACAGTAGCCAGGCAGCCGGGTTTCTCAGCGCCAAATGGATAGAGCCTAAGTTCACAGTCCAGAGTTGGTCTGGTTTTTGTCTAGCGATTAAGCCCAGACAAGAAGAGGGACGCCTGAGGGGCTCAATCAGTTAGGCGGCTGCCTTCGGCTCAGGTCATGATCCCGGGGCCCTGGGATCCAGTCCCGCATCGGGCTCCCGGCTCAGCGGGGAGCCTGCTTTTTCCTCTGCCTGCCACTCCCCCTGCTTGTGCTCTCTCTCTCTCTCTGACAAATAAAGAAATAAAATCTTTTAAAAAAGATGTCTAGACAGGAAGACTGTATGAACTGTGTATCTCTGGGGCCATCCTCCCGAAATATTACTTCTCGATATTAGACTTGGAAGTCATTTCAAATAATACTGTAAGATTATGGTGTCGGCAATGCCATACAAGCGTATAAACCACAGACATCACTGATACCCCCTCCCGGAACTTAGGGGCCAATCCTACTCTCCCGCTTGAGTGGGGAGTCACCTCTCACTTCTACGTAGAGGGGAGCATCGGAGCGCTGCAGACAGCACAAACATTTCTTTCTCTCGAAAGATAATTAGGGTATACCCCATAACGTGCAAATGAATGAACAATTCAAGCCCCAATGTCTACATTATAGAACTCAGGAAATTGATGTATCTGAGCTTTAACTTCTACATCAATGGATTGGGCATAATATGAGTCCCTACATTTTTAGGCAGTGTAGGAACTAAATGAGATATAATGTGTAAAGAACTCTGCACTATGATAAATCAGGGCACGGAGTTTAGGACCCACACATATCACCAGGAGTATGGCTGTGATGAATTAGTTTGGAACATTTTTAAAGTGTCAACAGCAATTGCTTATGTGGGCATTGAAATATCTCAAACTAATCTCCATCATGATCAACTTTTAAGCCACGAAGCTTCCCAATGAGCCTTTGAGGATAAATTAGTTGCCAGGCAGACCCCTATTAACCAAATGAATTTATCTGCTCCACGGTTATTAGATCTAGCTCAATTCTAATTCGGTTGACTATGTTCCATCTCTCCCTGGCTGTGGCAGAGAGAAGAGCTTTGTCTCTCCAATCCAGATTCCGGGAGCCAGAGGAGGCTGGGAGAGCGTGGTTCATCCAGAAGTACTTTCAAATCAAGACCCAAATGAAAAATCAAAGGGCTGGACAACAGTTTCCATGATCCTAGATCAGTCTGGACACTGTTGCTATTCCCCTAACTCTCCGTCTGATAAACGAAGGTGCAGGTTCTCTGAGTTCCAGCGGCTTGGACCGCTCTACCAATTCATGCCCGCTCTACCAGGCAGATTATTTGATGACAGACTGACAGTGGCCCTAGATCTGACGGGGTTCTTGTTGGCATATTAATTTGTACCTTACTTTATAAGGGGGTCCCTGTTTCATAGTCATAAAAAATCCGGCTTTGTTGGGGCACACAAAATTATTCACCGTGACTCTTCTGTTCTCATCCAATGAAGCCATGGTTAAGAGTTCAGACCTTGAATTATGATTTGACAAATTTCTAGCTATACTCTCTATTCAGGAGAAGTCTCCTAATGCCTCTTAAGCTCAGTTTGCTTGTCTATAAAAATGACTGTGATAGTACCTATCAGTTTTTATCGTGCAGATTAAGATAACTACATACAAAGCATTTCGCAAGTTTGCCGTGTACTTAAGCACTCAAACATGAGAGATGTTAGTATCACTATTTTGATCCCTGGTTAGTGGCTACCACTCAGTAGCCCAAGAAAGGAAGGCTGGAGGGCACGAGTGAGAAGAGATGGCCTTGGGTCCTCTCTCGCGATCAAGCATGGCAGCATGACATTGAAATGATTTTGAAACACTGCACTGAATCCTCGATACATAGGTGCTGCTATTATTGTCATCATTACTATTACGACTATTCAGCCTAACCTAGAAATGCACTTTCGGGAGTTTAATTTTATATTTTAAAAACTTAGAATAAAAGTAACACAGTCTTGGGGCACCTGGGTGGCTCAGTGGGTTAAAGCCTCTGCCTTCGGCTCAGGTCATGATCTCAGGGTCCTGGGACCGAGCCCCGCATTGGGCTCTCTGCTCAGCGGGGAGCCTGCTTCCCCCTCTCTCTCTGCCTGCCTCTCTGCCTACTTGTGCTCTCCCTCTCTGTCTGTCAAATAAATAAATAAAATCTTAAAAAAAAAAAAAGTAACACGGTCTTTAATTCTACAGCAAGAGATTTGATTATTTTAATTGGACATAAAGAGGTGCATTATTCTGGGAAGGAAATTTGCCCCGGAAGCCAGAGATTGGTTCTTCCCAATTGTTACTGTCCTGTGATATAGACACGTTGAGTAGCTTCATGCATCACACATCATGACAGTGAGAATATATTCAGAACACCCAAAAAGCACCCCATGAATGAGTGCACTGGTGCTGAGAGAAAAGAAAAGGCCACTCCTCACGAGCAAGGCAGAGATGTGATGAAATGTGCGATTTGCTCAACGATGCTCAGGCTGATATGTGCATTGACTAATGACTAAATCAGCCAGTTCCCGGAAGGTCCTCTGACACAAGCATCTTCGCAATTGTAGGTCTGATTCAATCTAATTTCTAAACCCTGCCTTTTTCACTGGAACAACAGTTTATAAAAGAATCTCTAACAGGGTGTATCAGCTTTCCTGGAAACACAATTATTATGTTATAGCTAGGGTGTATCCCTGTTGATTTGAAAACCGAGCGCTGTTTCTAGGAACATAATGCAAACCAACTCCGTACAAATACATTTCAAGGAATTTCCACATGGGAAGAGAATACAAATAACCTCTACATTAGTAGATCTCAAGGACTAATTGTTGGATTAATTCCTTTTGGAAAAACGATTTTCTGTTTCAAATTCCATGAATGGAAGTGACTGCAGTGGAGGTAAATAGTATCTTACAGTCAGTTGTGATTTAGAATTTTCCAAGTGCTTTCAGATAATACATCTCATTTGGTCTCATAACAATGATGGTGTCAAAAGAGGTATCATTATCCTCATTTTCACGTGAGTAAATTAAAGCCCGGAGAAGCTAAGTGACTTGCCTCCACCCTTGAACCCGGCCTCTCCAAGCCTGTTATTAGAGCTCTCAGCTCCCTGTTTGTTCGTGGATATGAGGAGGCTAACCTTTCCAGTCAGTCCAAACGTCCATTTCCTTGCCTCGGGATGGATTGCCCTCCAGAACACTTCCATCGTGGAAGCGATGATCATATAAGGCCCTACTGCGAATTCTCTGCTCCATGAAATAATTTATTCCCAAGCTCAGAAGTTCTGAGAATCCCATCCATATCTCAAAGCATGGAGGATAACATAGTGGATGAACATCATTGTCCCTGTTCCTGTTAGCCCTGGACCTGGGTCGTGCCCTGTTTTCAAGAGGTCACAGTATGTGCTGTGAAATGTCTACGAATCACAATCATTAAAACATTCAGCCGGGTGACCCATGGTTCAGTGTTTCCCGCCGTCCTAGAGCTTTGCCCCCCGGTACTGCTCTACCAAGACCTTTGTAAGCAACTGTGTCAAGTGTGAACTATCTTGTTTCTTGTTAGAAGGACGCGAACAGAAGAGAGAGTGTGTGAATTCCAGCTGGCGCATCTCACCAGACCGGGTTGTTCTCTCTCCGCTTTGAATGGGTGATGACCGCCATGTTCTGTGCTGTTAAATAAAAATATACTGTAAGTATTTAACTCTGGGATGTATCGGGGTGTGTTCCAATAAAAGCACATTTTCAAGCCATGAGAAAGAAGGCTGTGGATGAAACCACACTCATGACTCTGACTCATGTGGCATTTCCAGGAGGAGGAAGTGGTAAAAGGGAGAGCTGCCGTACGGTGGTTCTTAATGCAGCCTTGCGAAGCTCCAAATGGGCAATCAGAATGGGGAAAGTGGTTTCTTGCCTATTTTGGAGCAGCTGTATTTCCTCCAGAAAATGACTTTATCGCGCTATTCCGCAGCGGAAAAAGTAAGCTGTCTCAAAATTAGCTTTATGGGCCGTGCAGTATTGAAGTCAAATTATGCTTGGCTTACTAATGAGTCACCACACTGGTTTGGCCTTATTTTTATTTCTTTCCTGCTTTAGGGGCAAAGCCTGAGGGACACTGATGGGGAGAGTGGGGCAAATGGAGAAAAATGGAAGAGAGACCCATAGAGTTGTGAGAAGAGAAAGGACAGCCGGCCGGTTCCAAATACAGACCCCGAGGCACGAAGGAGTAATTTAACCCCTGGGTCTCAGTGTCCTGACCTGTGAGATGAGAACAGTGATCACTCACTCGTAAAGGTGAACTCATCCTTGCCACTTAGTCAGTGTCCAATACACATGAGCTATTGTGACGAGGGTTCTTTACAAGCCCGAGATGTGTTTCGTCTGGATAGATCCCATAGCTGTCAACAGAACAGCTCTTTAATACATGGCCAATTGCTCTAGAATAAAATAACAGTACAGATGTGACTCACTTAGGAATCCACATAAATAAATCTGTTTAGACCGAAAACACGTTTAACCACATTGACTCCCCGCTATTTTGGGAAGTCACTGGGGAGTCTGCCTAAGAAAAACCTTACACCCACGAGGCAGAAAGGCAACTATATCCAACCACATGCCCTTTAAGTCAATTTGAAATCTTGTGGTACAGATTAAAAAAAAATCCCTTTCTGAAAATCAAGGAGACATGAGGAAAAAAAAAAATGACTATTAGAAATGAAAACCCTTGATTTAGACCCAAGATTAAAAAGAAGCTAGAAGTGATGGCCTTCCCTGTAATCTTAGGCGTAGGAGGGGTCTCGAACCAGTCTCCCCATGTTACAAAAACTGGTAGTGAAACTAACTAAGCGCTGTGTTGCAAATTATTCTGGGTACCTGGAGCTTTCCAGTTGGTCAAGGATAAAACCCTCTGAGCACCATCATTCAAAACAAGTTTCCACATCATAAATATGTCTTGTGTGTCTTTTATATTGTTGGGCTTGTTTTTCTGATTACAAAAGTAAAACGTGATAAATACAGTTAAACTTGGTTTATGTAGTAAAGTGCAATGAGGAATACAAACAAAAACTTCTCCATCCGTAACCCAGAAATAACCACCCTTGACATTGTCTCTCAACTTATGAAAGACCATTCTGGAACATTTTCCCGCCCCCAAATCCATCAAGGCCGTCTTACTCTGGGTGAAGACAAAGGTGTGGTCCCCGTGCACAGAGAGCTCTCAGCCCAGCGGGGATGCCGGCAGTGACACAGCGGGAAAGAGACAAAGCAGTGTCACTACAACCCGGGGTGAGAGTGGGGAGTAACGTAGCCTGGGTGCAGGGATGAAGGAGAAAGGGCAGCGGAGAAGGGCATTCCTGGAGAGAAGGGCGGGGAGGGCCCACAGTGTCCCCGTGCGGACCTCACTGAGACATGGAGAGCGCATGGCATGGGTTCCGACAGGTGAATGCGTATGCTCAGACCCTAACAAGGCCCTGCAGACCTTGGCAAGGAGTGCTTTTTATTCCCTTTGGGTGTAATATGAAGCCTTAAACACAAAGGACTAAAATGAGAGAGGAAACGAACCCAGGTTTGGTTTAAGAAACTGGGTAGATAATAATCCAAGTTTCTGAGCTAAAGGCAGCTGGGAAAGAAAAGGGATGGGGTAGATACGGGACTGGGAAGCCGGTTTCCCCTGGCTGCATAGGGCATGCAGGGACTTTAGGACATTTGGTTGGAGGTGGTGTGTGTGCATGTGGTTGGGGGAGGTCGGGGGCAGAGTCTGCAGTTGGGGAAACAGAGTTGGATTAGACATACGTATTTCTGAGACATTAGCACATACGTGGTACCGAAACTCACGAAGATGGATGCCCTTAGGAACAGAGTGTGGACACAGACCCAGAAAGGGCTTGGAATTTGTCCCTGAAGCGTCTGGAGCTAAGCTGGAGAAGAAGACACCGAAGAGACAGAGGATGGAGTGGGGAAGCAGGAGCAAGTCCTTGGACCTTGTTATCCACTGGTCACCCAGGGAGAAGGTTCAGGAAGCTGTCAAGGGTGTGTGGTGACGTGGAGAAGTGGAAGAAATTGAAGGTAGATGGACAGGACAGATGTCCCTCAGAAACACCCCCGGCTGTGGCCATCACTCGCCTCATATTCAACCACGAGCCACAGAGTTCATCTCATTAATATTAATATTAATATTACCGCATGCACCTGTCCATCCTCGTCACTCCCTCTGCCAGTGTATCGGTCTCCCAGGTTATTAAACAGCCTTCCACGTGGCTCAGAGCCACCCGATCTGGCCCCCTCCAGTGCATCTCCAAACCGTGCCAGAGAAGATCTTCCAGAAACACCTGCTGCTGATGTCGTTCATGTGCTGGAAACCAGTCGGCGGCCTGCCTACCCCACCCCTCTGTCTTTCAGGATAAAAGTCAAACTGCTTACTTTATTTTTTAATTTAATTAATTAATTTTTTTTTTCGAGAAGGAGAGAGTGTGTGTGTGTGAGCAAGGTGGGGGAGTGGAGAGGGAGAGGGAGAGAGACTCCCAAGCAGACTTCACACCCAGCACAGAGCCCAGTGCGGGTTTCCATCTCATGACCCTGAGATCAAGAGTCTGACACGTAACCGACTGAGCCACCCAGACGCCTCCAAACTCCTTAGTTTAATGTACAAGGTGACCATGGGCATTTAAGTTATTTCCTGTTGGAGCGATTGCACCAAGATTACTATACACATTCTCACACCTGTCTTTCGGTGTTTGTATGTTTCTTTGGATGTATAACTGGGCTGAAAATCAAAGACATAAGTAACCTATTTTAGAAGACAGGAAAAGGGGCACCTGGGTGGCTCAGTCGGTTAAGCATCTGCCTTGGGCTCAGGTCATGATTCCAGCCCTGCATTGGGCTCCTTGCTCAGCAGGGAAGTCTGCTTCTCCCTCTCCTTCTGCCCCTCTCGCCACTTGTTCTCTCTCTCTGTCTCAAATAAATAAATAAAATGTTAAAAAAAAAAAAAGAAGGGCGCCTGGGTGGCTCAGTGGGTTAAAGCCTCTGCCTTCGGCTCAGGTCATGATCTCAGGGTCCTGGGATCGAGCCCCGCATCAGGCTCTCTGCTCAGCAGGGAACCTGCTTCCCCCTCTTTCTCTGCCTGCTTCTCTGCCTACTTGTGATCTCTCTCTCTGTCAAATAAATAAATAAAGTCTTGAAAAAAAAAAAAAAAAGAAAAGAAGACAGGAAAAGAAAATCCAAGTAAAGCCAGACAGATTACAAGTGAGGGAATAATAGAAATGAAAGCAGTTATCAAAGATATATAAAGTAGACACGAGAGAAAATCAATAAATCCAAAACCTGGCTCTTTGCATCAACTGATAAAATAGATCAAACTTAGCAAAACTGATCAGGAAAAAAAAAATGGAAAAAAGCACGAATATGTAATATCTAGGAAGGAAAGATGGGACGTGCCTTCAGATTCTAACCACATCACAAATAATGGCAGGTTGTCTCATTTTCCTGTTGCTGGGAAAACAACACAAACGTATGATCTTCTAGTCCAGGAGGTCAGCAGATGGAAATGGGCACTGTGGGGCTAGGATCAGGGTGAAAGCAGGCATGAGTTGCTTCTGGGGCTCTTGGGAGCAGCAGTGTTCTCGTCTTCTCCAGCTCGCAGAGGCGCCCACACTGCCTGGAGCTGTGTCCTGCTTTGGGGCTCACAGCTCCCTGACCTCTGCTCCCCTCCTACACAAAGCCTCCAGCCACCCCCACTCACTTAAAGGATGCCTCTGATTGCCCTGGGCCCACTCAGAGAATCCAGGATGATCTCTCTATCTCAAGATCCTTAACTTATATCTGGAAAGTTCCTTCTGTTGCGGCAGGTAACCTAGTCACAGGTTCTGGGCAGTGGGAAACAGAGTGTTTCTTGAACAGTATTGTGCAAAGAAATTCGAGATTTAAGATGACATGAACAAAGGAATGAAAATAAGAAGAAATACGTAATCTTCATCATCTTATTTCTATGAATGGAATGGAATTTAGAATTTAAAAGGTGCCCAGTAAGAAACTCAAGTCCCAGAGGACGAACAGCAGTAACTCTCTAAAAATACTTAAGGAAGAACGCATATGAATCTGACACAAACTGAACCAGACGAGGGAACATGAGAAGCACCTTTTGACTTTCTGTGCGGCTAGCACGACCTCACCACCACAGCTAAGAGATCCTTTCTAGGACAGGAAAAGTGCAAGCAAACCACCTTCAGCAACACGAGCACAACATCGTAGGCGGAACATTAACGGTCAAACCAGTGGTGTATGTAAAAAGAAGAACGCATCACAACCACGTTGGGCTTATGCGATGGAGGCAGGTTTGCTTTAACACTGACAATTCGAATGATGTAGTTTATCATATTAACATAGTAAAGAAGGAAAATCACACGATATTATCAGTAGAATGCTAAGGAAGCCCTGGTTATTTTCAGCATCCGTTCATGATAAAACTTGCAGCAAATATGAATGGAGGGGGAGATTTCCTTTATACAATAAAGGGTAACCACAAAAAACCTACAGAAAATATACTTGATAACCGAATCTTGAAAGGTTTCTGTTGCAGAATGGGAACAATTTCCATTTAGTGATAGACCAGGATCCCTGTTCAGTGCAATAGTCAAGCAAAAGAAATAGGAAATAAAGAAATAAAACTATCATTTTGCATACACGGCATGATTATGTAGATAGAAGATTCTTTAGAATATACGGATAAACTATTAGAATAAGTGAATTTAACAGTGTCAGCCAAGAGGAAAGATTGCAGCTATCCACAAAAAGATACTTATGAAAACATTTATTGTGGCTTTGTCACAATAGCCCCAAATTGGAAACAGCTTGAATGTTTCCAGTGTAATGCTAAATGATTTGGGGTATATTCATGCAGTGGAATTCAGGCAGAACAGGGTCCTGGGATCGAGCCCCACATCGGGCTCCCTGCTTGGCAGAGAACCTGCTTATCCCTCTCCCTCTGACTGCCTCTCTGCCTACTTGTACTCTCTCTCTGTCAAGTAAATAAATAAAATCTTAAAAAAAAAAAAAAACTACAAACTGGTGACATAAATTCATAAAGGTAGCTGTCAGAACAGCGGTTACCTTTTGAAAGACTATGATTCGAGGGTTCTGGGTGTTGGTGACGTTCTAAAATTTGATCTGATGATGGGCATATGAGCACACGCACCTGTTAAACAGAAGTGATGGACTGTACACTGGTCGCCCTTCTCCGTGGTCTTGCTTCCCAAGGTGTCAGTTACCGAGGTGGCCGACCTCGCTGCAGAAGCCAATGACCTTCCTTCTGATGGATGATCAGCTCGGCGAAAGCCTCATGCTGCGTCCCAGCACCTTCATCGCTCACCTCACTTCCCCTCTTCACGTGGGCATTCCGTCACCTCCCATCATCAGGAGACGGGTGAGGACCGCTCAAAAAGATATTTTGAGAGACCACATTCACATAACTCTTATTACAAGATACGGTTAGAACGGTTGTATTATTGTTGTTCCCCTCTTACAGTGCCCAATGCAGGAGTTAAACTGTATCAGAGGTGCGTATGCATAAGGAAAACCATAGTCTAGGTAGGTTTGGTACGTGATTCCAGCCCCCACTGGGGGCGCTGGGACATATCCCCCACGGACAAGGAAGACTACGATAAACTTCATGATTCATATACTTTACAGCATGAATGTTGTAAGGAAAACAAGTTAAAATAGTTCAAGGATGAACAAGTAGGGGCATCTGGGTGGCTCAGTCTGTTGAGGACCCAGCTCTTGATTTTGGCTCAGGTCGTGAGCTTGGGGTCGTGGGATCGAGCTCCACATTAGGCTCCATGCTCAGTGAGGAGTATGCTTGAGATTCTCTCTCTCTCTACCCCTTTCCCCCTCCTTCTCTCTCACTAAAATAAATAAATACATCTTAAAAAAAAAGAAAGAAAAGAATGAACAAGGGGAAAGAATACAGTGAATAAATACATTATATCTGTAAACAATTCTATAGTTACTTGGGAGAACTTATTTGATGTAATACTATAACTTCATTCACTTCAAGGTTTTTTTTAATAGAGATTTTGAATTTTTCTGGGTTTTTCACTAAGGTTGTCTACACATATAAATCAAGTACTTGAATTTAGCCAAATGGCTGTGGGCAGGAGTTGGGAGAGCTGGAGGACTCTCTGATTGACTCTTCACGTACTTTAAAATTTGTTATATGGGTACCAAGATTAAAAAAAAAGTTACAGTAAAATTTGAAATCTCACAGAACAGCTGTGACTTGGGATTCCAAAGACAAAAGCCAGAATTCAAAATCCTGCTACCTGCTTTTGACTGGTAAACCTCCCCAACCCTGCAAAACCTCATTTTAGGGTCCCAGAGTTGGAATACCATGTATTGAAAGAAGGATTTGCTGGAAAGAGGACTTGTAAAGGATGGACGGAATTGTGCCGGTAATATTTAATATGCTGGTGACCACAACCATTTACCAACAGGGGACCAGGCCTGTTCTGAAATCCTCACATGGAAATCACCCTTTGTTCCCTCAGGGACACACAAAGCTACCGTTCCCATAGCAACATTGTCACGTGATGTCAGAAATCTGGGCTAGGCCTTGAATGATAAAACAAAAGAGTGTTGGCTAGCTGGCAAGGAAAACCTCATGAAAAGGTAGAGCTCGGCTCCAGTAAGAGGCTGAATGCATAGGTACATATTGCATAGTTGTTTTATGCTCAAGAACTGTAAATAATCCATTTTTTAAAAAACATGTATTTTTGAGAAGTCAGTATTTCTTCTGATATGTCAGATCACTCAGAAAATAAGGTTTTCCTTTGGCTTTTGTTAACATCTATTTCTCTCTTGTATGCAGTTGAGAAGGAATCGAAGACGAAAGAATTAATTTGCCCAAATCCTTAAGGTGTTGTGACTTCGGCCCTTTGTAGGGAGTAAATAATTCTCATTGTGTACATGAGGACTGTTTGGTAAAGATCAAAATGGCATGAGTGTGCATATTTTTACGAATGCACAGATTTCTAATAATATGTTTCTGAGAATTCAAGTTAAATAGAATATTATAGAAATAGATTATGGATTTTTAAAAAAATTACCTGGTCTCCTCAAATGTTTTATCTTTTTAAAAAAATCTGAGGGGTGCCTGGATGGCTCAGTCGGTTAAACGTCCAACTCTTGATTTCAGCTCAGGTCATGATCTCAGAGTCCCTCGATCAAGCCCCGTGGTGGGCTCCATGCTCAGCGGGGAATCTGCTTGAGATTCTCTCTCCCTCTCCCTCTGCCCCTCTCCCGCCAAAAGTGATGGTTGACGTATAGTAGATATTGTGGATTTTTTTTTAATAGAAAATGTTTTATGAAAATTCTTACTTAGTTGTCGACTGGAAATGGACTCCTCTTCCCTCCGCTTCCAGAGAAATCCTAGAAGTGGGGGTTCTGCTCTCGCCGTCCTCAGATCCACCGTAACTGAGTATATGACATGTGCTACCATTAGCCAGAGAAACTGACTCCATGCCTGTTTTTTCTGAGTAGATTTCATAGGGAAAATGAGATATTGATTTAAGGGGAATCCTTGATGTAGAAGGGATTGGAACAGCTGTCGAATTCACAGATTCTTGGGTTCAACCACCGGGAGTGACATGACATGAGTTGCCAAAAGACAGTTTATTGTAAGCCCCAAATTTGCTAAGATGATATCTTTCCTGGCTGTGGTTTTATTGATGTCATATATTTGTTTTTCAGAACCAATAATGCTGAAGAATCCAACATCAATGTATTTGCCAAGATCTCTGAAATGACTCAATGTCTATGCACGTGTAAATATATATATTAGGTATATATATACCAAAGGCATAATATCATTGATCTTTCCCACAATACATAAAAACTTGGTAATATGTATTCCATTCAACTTTAAAACCCATGAAATAATATCTATTTTAAGCTCTACGAGCCAAGGGAAATTGTTAAAATGACACACTCACATTTCATATATTTTTTTAAGATTTTATGTATTTATTTGACAGAGAGAGAGATCACAAGTAGGCAGAGAGGCAGGCAGAGAGAGAGGGAAGCAGTCTCCCTGTGGATCAGAGAGCCCTTTGCAGGGCTCGATCCCAGGACTCTGGGATCATGACCTGAGCCCAAGGCAGCCGCTTAACGACTGAGCCACCCAGGCGCCCCACATTTTATATTTTTAAATGCTGTTATCTGCTCAACCTTCCTAAAAATGTAACACACGCAAACTACTGAGATAATGAAGGTAAGTGTGCACCAGTAGTAGGAATGGCTGAGCTTGCTGATGGCAATTTCTAGTTAAGGCACCGGAGCAGGTGCTTCTGAATGTCTCCCGTCGGTAACCCTCACGGCAGGGCCGGGAGTGAATGTGGCTACTCCCCATTCACCGAGCAGAGATGGGCCACCTCGCCGGCCGAGGCGGGCAGACCGGCGTGTCAAACAGCTTTTGCTGATCACAGAAATGAAGCTTTAAAAATCTCTCCACGTACTGCCTCTGAGATTAACGGAGCTCAAGCCCCTCAAAGACCGAGAGACTCTGCTTGCCTCCACACCCCCACTCTGGGCAGGTCGACGCAGACACGACAGTCAATTGCATTGTAGGGGAACCTCCAAACTGCTTAGCTGCAAGCCATTTGTGACTAGAAAGGAAACAAAAATATGCTCAAGAAGAAATCTGATCACACCTCACGGCTTCTCAGGTGACACAGCCTCTAAACATAATAGCGAATCCCCCTTCGGGGCCAAAAATTGCCTTGGAAAATATTATTGTGACCTTTCCTTCGCGGTTGCCATGGAACGCTGGCATCCTGACCGTGGGGAGAAGGTCGATAATTGTATTTAAGTGGAGCGAGCACACAACGTCTATAGTGCAAACGGTCTGCTCTTACTTCTTGGTGGGAGGTTTTATTGTAGGGTTTGGTGTGTAATCTCAATTACATGTCTGAAGAAAAACAATGCTTTTAAGTTTAGGGAATTTTAGAGAATTCTTTGAGATTCTCGTTTTAAAATTCCATGCATTTCCCGATAGCCTTTGAAGCTCTTTTTGTCTGAAATGGAGTCTCATTTTCTCCATTCTTTTAGGGAAACCTTTCCTTTTGACCATCCACAACACGGTGACTTTCTTTTATGTTTACCTGAAGTTGGATGCAATTATTTCATAACAGGCCCATCTCTGCAAGCAACCCTATAATTTTTAGACTTTGAAATGTCATTATCATAAACACAAATCAGGGCTTATTCTGCCCCTGGGTGGCTTTGAAATGGCATTTAGGATCTGTGCGACTCTGTTTTACCAGTCCCGGCCGGATCACCGCGGTAAGTAAATCCTGCCAGCAAGCTACTTTGGGCTCCACGTTACCCTTCTCCAAATTCTTGCTGCTGAGGATATGTGCAAGCAGCCCACTTTGGACAAGGAATGTGCCATTTCATCCTTCTGCGAAGTGAGCGGAGGGACACGCATAGTTCACTAAGGGGATTTGAGCAAGTGGTGGAGGGTTGCTGCACGCTGGAGGTCAGTTATCTTTCCCAGCAATGAGAGCTTTGGAGAGGAGAGTTGGTTACGTAATATTTCAGTCTTAGGCAACTGAGTGATCATTTGGCTCTACATCCCTCCTCGGAGTCCTTAGAGCAATTTTGTGAGGTGGGCACATGTGTGTGCCCTCTCTCTGGATGCCGGGGATCCATAAGTGAATTTGAGCCCCTGATCTTCACGGAGGATCTTGTCTCATTTGCTGCCTTGTTATGCTAATAGAGGGGCATCCATGGGTCTTGTTGGACTCCAACATTGTGCAGGTGTAGCTTAGATAAGCTTTTCTGATTCCTTCCCACGTCCTCTCTGTGAGACCCAGGATCGGTCCTTTGCTAGATGCATTCTTCTGAGCAAGTCACTTCCCCTCTCTACGCCTGATAAAGCACAATGGGGACACCCATGTAGACAGCCGTGAGGACTGCATGTGGTCATGTTTATGAAGTACTCGGCACTATACAGAAAATGTAGCCCAAATGTTATCGTAAGGCATGTTCAGTCCTGGCTCGTGTGGGAAATCGCAATGGTGCCCGTCACCCTGCGGTCTGCCTGTGAGGGGAAGCTTGCAGCCTGTTGGAGGCGGAGGCTCGGCGGTCCCGGGGTGGAAGGGGTTCCATGGCGGGTAGACCCGTCCGCCCATCTCCAAGCCTCGGTCCCACCCCAGAGGGAGGGCTCTTCCTGGGTGGGGAGAAGGCCTGAGAGGCATCTGGCCCCACCCAGGGCCAACCACAGAGAATTTTCTGGATACACAATGTGTGGAGACGATCAAGATGTGCTTATGTGCACATGTGTGTGTTTCTAGGAGTTTTTAGAAAACATGACACGGTCAATCCATTGGATTCAAACCACTGTACCACAGGGAAGACCTTGCCGACAGAGTCACTGGGACGTACGGTTTTTCTGTTCTATATACAGGCAGAGAAGCGATGGGCGGGGCGACCCAGGGACTGAATTCTGGTGCTGGTCTTGCCCCCACTAGCTACGTAACCTTTATAATTTCTCTCAGCTCCTGTTTTCTCATCTGTGAAATTAGTTGGTTGGACTAATCTTAAAAATCCCCTCTATTGATCATATCCTATCCTGAGATTGTAAAAAAAATTTTTCTCAATATATATTTGAGTGCTTTGAATGCCCATCAACCTCTAGGGGAACACATTAATGGCACTGTCCCTTTCCCTTTGCCCCTCACATACCAAATGTGACAAGGAGTCTAGCCTTGGTTAGACTCTCCTTGGTGCCTGTGGTTTCTCCCACGTTCTCCCTTGATTACATGGTGACTGAAGGCTTGCAGGGGTACGTTCCAGAATCACAGAGGTGCAGCATGGACCCCCAGAGACACGGTTTCCCGAGCACAGCTAGTTCAGCTTCTACCTTCTAGCTGGTAGAGTCCGCTCCCTTAAAAATGAAAATCCTTCCACAAGTTTTCACGTTCCTTGGACGTGAACAAAAGTGCTTTTTGAGTGATTACAATAGCAGATTAGATTATAAATTATATTTCCAGTTTGGCTCCAATGCATATTTCTCCTGTTTCTGCATCTGTTTTTCTGGGTACAAATGGGAGACTAATATTCTTCTCTTGTGACTCACATGAGGCCCAATATTCGGAATCAGTTTAAAGCTAGGAAACGTGACTTACTTGGCTGAACTATTAACTCCAAACACACAGAAGCTTAATTCTCTTTTAGATGAGTGTAATGTATTCTCTGATGTCTGGAGGAAGAGTCTTTTTTTTACCTTTGGGGAAGTATCAAACTCTAAAAGATTAATTTTTATATAAATATTTGTCTTTGTTTGGAGGAAATGTCACCCTACCTGGCTCCAGATCTCAAGGGGTTGGAACGTAAAGACTTGCAGCCTTTCTTGTCTGAGCCCTTCATAGAATTCTCTCCACGCTACACATGGGTTTTTGCCCCACAACTGATCTTCCAGTGTCCCCAGTTTGGACTTGGATAACTTGGACTTGACCCTAACTGAGCTGTTCTTTGGTGTTGATTCACTGTTTCTTGGAAGGATGCCTCTGAGCCAGCCCAGCGGAAGGATTATTCTCTGTTTTGATCCCCAATGGAGTGTGCCCAGTTGGATTTTGGAATTGCTTGGGACTAGTGGGGCTCCTTTTTGCCTTCTTGTCCACTTTTTTGAGTGTGAATGTCTTTAACTATTCTTCCATGCTGTTTCAACATTCTATTTCAGAAGCAGACAACCTGTTTCTTGCGTTTCACGGGCGCACAAGGAGAGGAACTTTGAGCCGGAGTGGATCGTGCCGAGAGCCTCACTCAGACCTGATTTAGATGAGGAGATTTGGGACTTCTAGACTGAGAGATGAAAATATAATGGGGGGCTGCCTTTAGGGGCAGCCTTGGGATGGGGATATATTCTGCATGGGGGAGACATGAATTCTTGGGGGACGTGATGCCGACAGGCTGGTCTGAGGACCCGGGGGGGTCCTGCAGGAGCAGCCAGGAGCGTCCTTGGCTACACACGGGATGGAAATCAAACATGAGCCAGCAGGAGGTGAAAACAGTTTATTGAGGACGGAGAGAGAGGGCAGGTACAAATGGACCATCCGGGAGACTCAGAAAGGAAAGGAGAGAGTCTTGTTTTGGTTTGGGGTCTGGGGGTCTTTACCGAGGTAGGTGGTCTGGTGTACGTGTCCTCCCAGGCATCCGGGAACCGGTTAGAACAAAGATGAGGGACCGCGTGTTTTTCCTTGGAGCGAGTCGAGACGTCCAGCTGCGGTGGCCTGGCATGCTCACATCATGGCTTAGCCCTCGTCCTCCCCTGGCCCTCCCCTAGACGTCGTCCATTCTAGAGAAATATCCACGCTTTGTCCCTCACAAGGAGGACATACACTATTTGCATGATGAGACATGTGTAAAGTGGGGTGGGGGTGCAGGTCCTAGCAAGAAGAGAAGCAGGAAAAGGAGCAAAGGGGAAAAAGAGCTTTTTCGCTCATAAGATCCCTTGGGTTTCCCTGTCTCAAACAGAGGGCGGGCTCTGGTCGGCTGAAAAACAAAGTTCCCACAAAGATGTCCACATCTTCGTCCCCAGAACCTGTGAATATGTTACTCTGCATGGCAAAAGGAACTTTAGAGTCGGGATTAAGGCAAAGATCTTGAGATGGGGAGATTATCCTGGATCGTCCCGGTGAGTCTGCTGTTGTTACAAGGGTCCTTACAACTGGAAGAGGGGGGTTAGGAGTGGAAGAAACAAGAGAGATGCCGGCATGAGAGGAAATCAGCCTGGCATCTCTGCTGGCTTTGCGGATGGAAGGGGCCACGAGCCTAGCCATGTAGGTGGCTTCTAGAAGCTGGAAGAGAAAGGAATCAGATTCTCCCCTGGAGCCTCCGGAATGGAAGGCACCTGGCTGACATCTCGATTTTAGCCCCATGAGACTCCTTTCCTCCCCTGACCCCCAGAACTGCAGGATGGACGCGTTGGTGTTGCTTTAGCCCCTTTGGCTCCTGCGACATCGGTAATGGGCGACACGAGGCAGCGTTGTCGAGGCAGGATCCTTGGTGACATTTAACGCTGGTGCAGTGACATTAACGCGGCTGTCCTTATGGTCCCCATTCTTCCCTAAAACAGCTCTGCCGTGGGGTAGCCTTTATACAAGAAACTGTTCCTCTTTATAAATGACTTTTTGACCAACTAAGAGACTAGCCGGGCTCTCGAGGAGGGCGATGGCAGCTGCATTCTTACTGGACGCAGACTGGGAAAGGAAAGCACTTGGAGGTCGGTGTTGAGCCGCACTGGGGTCTGGACGTCCCTCAGTCCAAGTCTGGGGGTGCCAGACTCTGGGAGCCAAGAGCCAAGGAAGGGGAACATGGGAGGGAGCCCACACAGGCGCCTGATCCCAGAGCGACCAGGGCAAGAGGCTACAAGGGTCCCCGTCACGCTGGCCTGATCCGCCCGGGTGGCCAACGACCACCATATTCTGCTCGGGCACAAACCCACGATTGTACCCAGATCTGAGGACCAGAGCATATCTTCATGCAGCCTGACACAGAACCGGTAGAAAAGACATTCCCGTGTGTGAAAAGGCAGAAGAAATCGGTGACATTTAAATTCGAAAAAGCAAGAAAGAAAAAGAGTGTAGACACCTCAGAGCCTAAGACATTTCTTAAGTGACAGGCGGTTCGGGGAGTAATGGTGATCAGGAGGCCATCGGCGCAGGAGGCCCCCCCGGGAAGGAGCGTTGCGGGTAAAAAGGCCACAGATTCTCATTTAATGATGGAAAAATCGCAAGTGTGACGCGCTCCTTCCACGGAAGCCGCGGGGAAAAGGGATGTAAAAAGCCTCAGCTGTGAAAATCCTTCAGGCAGTTCCCTGGGAAATGACCAGCCCTGTGTGCATCACGAGGTCGTTCTTCCAGCCTGGATGCCGACGAGGAGCCGGAAGAGACCATCTATTTTTCTGTCCCAGATCTTCGCAGGAAGGCGCGCTGCGTACGCCCCGTGTCATAGGCCACGAGACACAAGACATCGGTGAGAGCCTTTTCGTCGATACTCAGCATCGTCGGCTTTGGGTTTCTGTTCCATTTTCGATTTTTGATTTTTTTTTCCAAAATCAAGCTCCCGGAAAACAAGAAGAAAAGACAAAACCAATTCCATCATTATTGTTAATTGCTCAGGAAGACCAAATAAAAAGGAGAGCGTTAGCCCTTAAAGGGAGGCTGGGATAATTCTGGGCTGGTCTCCTGCGTGAGGAAGTCAGATGAGGAGACGCACCCACGCTCAGGTCACGGGCTTGCCGCTGAGGCACCGTGTCGAGGCCGCCGGGCTGTTTCCAGACGGCTCACCTTCCCCCCGCATCGAGGACGCCAGTGGCCGAAGAGGTTGGTCAGAAAGAGCCGGGGGTGCGGGGTCTGGGGCCGCTGCTGAGTGCGAATGCCTCCCGGGGACGCCCGCCGTGAGGCCTTAGGAGCCCCCGGGGGGCGATGCTGGACGCTTTCCCAGGACTGGGTGCTTTCCCCCTACTGGTGGGCTTTGCAGAAGGATAAACCCCAGTGACATTCTGGCCCCATCGTGGAGGGCGAAGCTACTGGGCCCCTCCGGGTGTCAGTGTTCACGGACGTAAAGCGGGGGTCGCAACACCACCTGTGTCAGAGGTCGTCGCCAAGGTTCAATACGGTCATCCGTAAAGTGCCTTCCTGTCACTGGAGCGCTAGATCTGCATTTTCCGCCTGGAGTCTCCCCCGTATGGTGGCCCTCAGACTGCTCAGAGCACAGCGGTTTTCTAACGGAAAGAAGTCTGTAGGGTTTCTGAGTTCCAGGGGGAGGGCATCTCCTTAAAGACTCAGCAGAGCTCTTGGCCCGTCTCCGTATCCGGAGGCTTGGCTTTCGGCGACCAGCAGAGATTGCCCCAGAACCAGTTCAGCTTTATGGGGACCACAGAAACTCATGTGTTGTCGCTTATTTTGTTCTAGACCCATTCTGATGGGTGATTCGCAGACCGTGAGCGGCAGACTCGAGTTTACACAGCGTCGCGGTGGGTGGGGGGTCCTTCCTCCACAGCCTCTTTGGCCCAATAACTAGCACGTTGCACGCACAGAGCCTCGGGACTGCTCACGCGTCTCCTCGGGCACATCGCGTGTCCCCTACACGGCTGGGCCCGGTGCACGAGCATAAAGATGAATAAGCCACGGACTTCCACAGGAGACAGACAGGCACATTTCCACGCGTGATGAGATGTGTTAAGTGCGGAGCCTGGAGTTCGAGGTTGCTGGGGAGAGGGAAGCCCGTGGGAAGGGCAAGCGAGGGCCGAGAGGGCGGTCTATCTGTGGATGGGGACGAGGTCCCGCTGAAGGGACTCCTGCCGAATCGAGGCAAAAGCCGGGAGCCAGGCAGAGGCTGGGGGACAGTTCCTGCAGGCCGAGGGAGCAGCACGAGCAATTGTTAGCCATTAATGAACTTGAGGGGGTTTGGCTTTGCCGGAAGTGGATTTAGAGCCTATATTTCAACTGATTGAAAATCTATGATCTCACTGAGCTTTAAAAAAATGAGTGAAACAAAAGCACTCTTTCCTGTTGCTCATCGTGGGGAACCCCAGGGAAAGGGGCACTGAAAAGCTAACGTAAAAGTCGTCCTCTGTCGGTCTCCAAGACGTCTGCTACACCGGTCTGCAAAGCGGGCCAATAATCCACAAATGCGCTTTATCAGTTCAAGGTGCTCTTGTTCTGAGAGCCTTCGCCAGTTAAACAGCAGACACGAAACTGGAAACAGATGACTGCTCGTTGGCAGGCCACTGGCCTGCCAGCCCCCGACAGTCACGGGACCCGGTCCCGCGGAGATCGGAGCGTCCTCACAGCTTTGTCGATTCAGTTCATGTCCACAGACGCCGGACGGACCGAGCCGAGAGCTTCGCCTCCACCGTGAAGCTCCTCGAGGGAAAGGAAACGCGAGTTCTTGGCCTTGACCTCGGACCCGGCACTCCGGCGGTTAAACTAGTTCTCAATCTGTCCTCTTGACGTATTTGTATCACTCTACAACTTTTTTTTTTTTTTTTTCCGGTAGGAAGAGAAAAGTAGTATTGAAAGGAGGGGAAGAAATCAAAGTGGTGCAAATTTTAAAAACAGAACAACCTGTTTACAATGATATCAGGGTCAACTGGGTCCTGGAGACCAGGCCGGAGAGGCTGGAGGTGTGCCAGGCGAGGGCAGCGGCTCTATAGACAGATGCCCAGCGCCGGCGACGCTGCAGTGAGCACCCACCTGACACGCGCCGGGGAGACTCTAGCAGGAGGAAGCAGGGCTCGCGGTCAGGACGTGAGGGTGCGGCAATCTGCTAAACTCACGCATTTTCAACGTGCTGCTAATCTGGCAGGCACCTTCTGGAACCTTCGGATTTGCACTCATTCAGTGAATTATCTCTGATTCTGTCTTTTAAGATTATTTTTAGCGTGTGTCTGATTTTCGTTATGTTTGAAATCACTGTTCCAAACCGCCTGTGCCTTCTCATCCTCTGTCTTTCCCCACGCGCCGGGCATTCTGGAGTCCGGCGCTTTCATTCTCCTTGTTTTGCACTGCCTGGGAGAGACTGAGTTCCATCGGATTGTTCGTTATTCCCATTTATTTACACCACCACTACCTTCAAAACATAGATGACAGCGATCGTTTCCAAACCGTTTTGAATTTCTTCTTGAAGGAAGAGGTCGTGAAAATATGATCTCCAGTATTCTGCTAAAATAAACATGGGTAGCATCAACTATCATCTCCATTTGCAGAATTTTGTAATTCCATCAGGAAAAGACATCAAGTTTGTCTGATGTGATTTGTTCCATTAATGTCCTGAATGTCAGGGCTGGCCTCCACGCACTTGCTCTGTTTCCTTCCAGTAAAGGCTGGGAATGTAGTTTCAGGCTGGGCACGGACTAGAAGGGATTCACTTTAGACTGTCTCCATCTCCACTGTGTCTGCTGAGGCACACACAAAATACACATTTCTGGGGGCTTGTTTTAGAATTTTCCTTTTTTTAAATTTTTTTAATTTTTATTTATTTATTTTTTTTAGTATTTTCCTTTTTGACGTATTCTCTCTTATCTCAAGAATGGACATTATTTTCCTTTCCAGAAGTTAATAGGTGTTTCTCATTACCAGTTTCTATTTGCATTTTAAGTTGCTATCATGACCGCATTATTTCTGTTAAGGATCTTTGCGTGGCCCACTTTGACGACACCTGGAACTCTGACAATTCTGCATTCATTAATCCGTATGAACCCACTCACTAACCATGTCATTTTGAGAAGGTTATCTCATGTCTTCAATGGAGAAATCCTACTTTCTTATGATATTGAGTGAAATAATGCCTATGAAGATACCTCCGCCGTATTATACCCTCATAAATACTATTTCTACCTTCATTTTTTCCTGATGGTTTTGATAAAAGATCTAGCGAGGGGTAATGGAGAAATCCTGAGCTTTGCTGTTGGAGATTTACCTTTATCAGGTCTCACACCTTCGGTATTATCTTGTGTAAAACTTGCAGAAAGCATTTATGCAAAAACCCGGGCATACTACACGGCTCTCAATCAATGTAGCTGTAGCCTGCAGCTCCGAACACGTCCCTCCAGCTCACCTGACTGTGTTTCTCTCTCTGAGATGTATCTGAAGCTAGAGCTCTTTAATGTGCTGTGTACGTCATCATTCCTGATAAATTTGGAGGTCAGTATGGCTGAAAACCAGACTCTGAATCATGGAAAATTTGCCACGGTAAATCAATGGCAAGCCCCAAAAGGCTTCTTCCTCCAAAAGGCTCACCGTCCTTGGCAATCTCTACCATCTTTGGCACCCCGTACATTCACGGTTTTGGGTCTACCACTCTACCACCCATTCAACCAAACCCCAGTTCTTCTGAGCCTTGAGGTGAATGCTACCCATGAAATAATAAACTCCACCCCATCTCTCAGCCTCCATTAGAAGATGGAGTACAGAACACGCAAACACACACAACACCAGTAGCTGCATAAAATAAAGACGAACATTCCGAAGGATTGATTGTCATATTAAATGCCAAAGGATCTGTGCATCGCTGATTTTATAAGCCAAATGCACAGAGACGGTGGGAGTGGACAGAGTCGACCAGGACCTGAGTTGACCCAGAAAGGCTGCAGGACACCTGGGGCGGTCACTTAGGCTACACATAGCACGATTCCAGCAGGAATCTTTGCATAGATGAAAAATTTTTTTAAAATAATATAATGTTTGAGTCATTGAAAAAAAATGCACAAAAAGCATTGGTTAAGTAATTGCTTGCCAAGTGGAACAAAAGAGGAAACACATCCCATAATGAATTTTGTAATTTTTTGTTACATTTCCATGATGCTGGGGGATTTTTGTCCATTACTAGGATCTTTGTGAGTCTTAGAGATTCTACATCTCAGAGATGATCTAACTGACCTCTTTCATCTAGCTAATGAGGAAACTGAGGCCCAAGGCCACACAGCTAGTAAATGACAGAAGCCGGTACTAGTAAAGATGACGAGAAGCCCACAGCAGGCACTGACGCTGGACAAGAGTCCTACCCAGCGCTGTCCAGCTCTACACGCTTGAGAAGACCATGGCACCTGTCAGCAGAATGTAAATGAACCAAGTGGCGGCAAAGTTTCCTTTTTCTGGAACATTCTTCTCTAAGTCAGGGACAGAGCCAAAAGTTTAGTCTCTTGTGGATGGACAATAATGGGGAAATCATTAAAATCAACTCAAAACAAGCTTTCATCTAATAATTCAATTGGGTGCACCCAATCAGGTTATTATTTTTAACATAAATTGTTCCTTCATTTTCTCATTAAAAATGTCATGGGAAGAGAATAGCTATTCTCATATTCTTTTAGGCATTTGGAACTATTCTGGACACAGCGTTTATCTATGAAACCATAAAATTAAAGCAAATATGGCCCCATCTATGCGGTTCATCTTCTAACTAATTACAGATCATCATGTGTGATTTTTTTGTGACCGAACTAATGTTTATTTTTCCTCAGGGCTTATTTTAGGCACTTTGGGTGTCCGCACAATGAGATGTCCTATAAATAGTATTTTGTTGAAAAAGACCCATTTCCTCAAGCATAAAACTTCTGGACACTCTACTTACACAATGGCTTGAGTATAGATTGATCTGTGCTGGAACATCCTTTCAATGACATATCCTGCCATGGAGGTGACATTGTACTGCAAAGAATCACACCTCAGTGCCCCGGGGAAATGGGTACAAAGAAAGAGGATGCTGTCCTAGTATCCACAAATGGCAATTTGTCATGTTCCCATTGACTTTGAAACTCAGTCTTCCAGATGCATTTTCCCTCTTTCTGTGTCATTTGTTTTAATCATCTAAGAGTGGAAAGAATCATATCAAATAGCAGGAGTGTTTTGGGTGAATTAGAAAAACATGGTGGGGAGCTCACCCATGTCCTCCCCTTAAAAAACTCTGCCGTGTATGAGAAGACCCATCAGGGAAGCAGACTCTTACTCAAGGCTACCCTCTGAGTAATGTCCCTGCAATGCTGAGTAATGTCCCATGTGTCCATAAGGAGGAGCCACATGGACACATGGCCTGCCCATTGTTGCCTCTCTTCTTGCCCTGCCAGCTTCCCATTTCAGTGAAGAGGAGGGTACCTGGGTCTACATGGACGTCTCGGAATCTCTTCTCATATTCCTGGCGGAGACCACATGGGGAAGATTTCTGCTGTTCACAATTCCTCAGCCAGGGCTTGGGTTTCCAGCCACCCCAATCTCTAGGAGCCCAGGCCTTGTCTTGGGGCCATGGAGCACCCACTTGCTACAACACTTCTAAGGAACCAAGAGCTCAAGAAAAATCCTCAACTCAAGCAAAACATGTTCTAGCTTCCATTTTTATAGGATTTGTAGGCTAAATGGGTTGTGGATTGTGGAGTGTTGAAGGTCAGGACACCTATAGCTTAATCTGGTGGAGAGGGCATGTTCTGGCAGCTCTGTAGCAATCTCTTTGGAATGTTCTAGAACATTCACTAGATTGTGGGAATACTTACTACCTCCAACCTTGGCTTTTGGACTTGAGAAATTCCTAGTCATTAGCAATTTTTTTCTTCCCAAAAACATTACTGTATTTAAGGATGAGGAGAGTGTAAGGAAGAAAATGTGAGGAAAGTCGGCACTTAAGCTGGTCATAGTCTGACAGGAGAGACAGGCTTCGACTGACGAGTAAAATGGGATAATCGTAACAATGTTCAACCACCAGTCCCAGTGGGAGATGGAAACACAGGAGCGGGCTTTGTTAGGAGGTATGTGTGTTTGTGTTGATGGTGTGATAGTTGATAGTTGTGTTGATAGTTTGTGTTGTGGTGATAGAATTCCTTGCATCCTTCAGGGCCCTCGTGATCCCATAGAAACTTGCATTCATTCAATAAATATTAAATGTGCACCTACTGTGTGTGAGGCACTCTTACTGGCACTTGAGATCCATTAGTAAATGAGAGCAACGAAGATCTCCATGCTTGCGACAATGACACTCTGGCGGTGGAAGGTATTCATTAAACAGAAGCTCACACCATCAGTCCCACTTTGTCACGGGGTGATGAGTGCAGAGTGGGACGGGAGGGAGGTAAGGGTGGGGCTGCGCACGATGGTCTCTCGGGGGAGAAGACACTTGGCCACGATGCACGTGTGGCTGGAGCAGAGTGACCTTAACAGACCCAGCAGAGTGCAGATCATAGCACAAGATAACAGTGAGTGTTGCTTGCAGGACTTCACTTGGGCTCAGGGCGAAGTAGGGAGCTGCCGAGTTCGGAGGTGCCGTTATTTTGAACTTAAAACTGACTCTGGTTGCTGTGTCGAGAACAGACTATCACGGAGCATGGATGGAAGCAGGGGGGCCAGCAGTGAGGCTGTTGCACAATTCAGATCAGAGACGTGTATCGCTCGCGCCCGTGTTGTTGTAACGACGGTGAGAAGCGGTCAGATCTGGGCATATGACAGGGTCTGCTGATGCTTTGGACATCAGCCTGAGGGCAAGGCAAAGCTGACTTCCAATTTCTGTCCCAAGCAATTGGAAGAATGGAACTGCCGCCCGCGAAACCAGGAAGGCCGAACGACGAGCTCTTTGGCAGGAGGGACGCATCGGCGCGGCACTGGACCGGGACTGGATCGGGACATAACCAACAGACTATGTAGGTGGGATGCCGACGTGATTCGAGATGCTCTCTGGAACGTGGATGAGGTCCGGGATTAAAATATACATGTGGCGACCATTCATTCACGGAGCTGCTGGAGTCAGGACAGTGTATCCCACCGCCAAGACAGAAAGCCTGGTGAGAAAGGAGGAGGGGTCTCAAGCCTGGAGCCCTCATCAGTCCCTGCCCTGGGAACACCCGCATTCCCTCCCGCTTTATCACAAGTTAGTTTTTTTTCAGAGAGGACCCACCAACTTTCTCACTTGTATCAATGTAAATAACACCCCTCATCAAGACTGTGGATTTTCCAGGGATTTCGTGTGGATTCTTGATGAAACCCCTGGAGGATGGGCTGAAGTAGTTTTATCTTAGTGGGGTCCTGGTACGATCTAGAAGCTGGTCTCATAGATTGGATGCATGTTTCGAGCTGCTTGTTTACATAGCCGGGTCCTCTGTGCTATAATGTTGCTTTATCCCCTGGGGTTGAGAGATAAAAAAGGGGAAAAAAATAAAAGTCCCCACTAGGGAGGCAGAT
Organism: Potos flavus; assembly: GCA_028534135.1. Classification (NCBI taxonomy): domain Eukaryota; kingdom Metazoa; phylum Chordata; class Mammalia; order Carnivora; family Procyonidae; genus Potos; species Potos flavus. Next base: position 120,283,935 of record CM052897.1, on the reverse strand, counting down.
CAGGAAGCAGAACTCAGTAAAATGTTTTTTGTTGAGACTGATTTTTGTTTTCCTGAGTTAATGTTTCAAAGACAAAACTGAAATAGGTCTTTGTCTAGTGGTCTGAATTCCCAAAAATCTGAATTCGGAGGGGGATTTCTAAAACATATGCCCAGTACACGATCTGAGAGCCCTAGTTTGCAAAGATGGGTGGTCATCTGTCGTTTCTGCTTTTGACCGGCGCTCTGACATGACGGCCAGCTCCGAATCCCACGTGGAAACAGGGGTCTGGCCTGCCTGAGTTATGTCCGCAGACACACTGCATTCTTCACGCTACGAAATTTGGCATTCCACATTCCTTGTTTTAAAGCTCTCATGACAAAGCAACGTCCTATTATTTTCAGACATTCTTTAGCAACTCCTTATGATCAAAATATTTATTTAAGCCTCTGATAGCTAAACAAATTCAAAGGACGGTAATATGCCCATATCTTAGTTGTGTGCAAAAAACACTTTTAAGTGTGGGAGATGATTGAAACGAAATGGGGAAAAAATGATGCCAAAACATCAGGTCCATGCCACTTGACTCGGAGACGGCTTTAAAGTAAATCTTCCACATGATACCGTGGCCAGGTCTGGTTTTTACGGACCTTACAAGAACCACCCCTGTAAAGGTCAGTGCGTCATGAGTGGAATGCCAGTAAGAGATCAGATATTCAAATCCGTAGTTACTCCCCTGCTTTACGAGGTTTTGCTGAATCGGGATGAAAGAGGGTTTTCTCTTTAAAGAGGGTTTTCCGCACATGGGCTCCCCTTTGCTTTTGTCCTGTCTGCCCTCTGGTCACTGTGGTCGGGCTCAGGAGAACACCGTGGGTCATCTGTCACACGGGACAAGATGTGGTGAGTGAAGGGCACCCCTGCCAATGGGGCCGTGAGTCATAGAAAGTCGAGAGGCAGACAGAAATCACCAAGAAGGATGCTGGGAGGGCAGGCGTGTTCTTGGAAGCGTGAAGCCAGGTGGATGTGCGGCTGTATCCGGTTCCTCCTTGGGAGGGTGGCACTTCTTTGCCTCCATGCCATGAAAGACCCAGAACCGCCAGGCAACCACAACCCAGCCCCAGCCCAAACCGTATCCTCCTAAAGCAGTGGGAGCACTCCCTTCCCTTGGCGACATTCTGTGTTACTTCATCCGGGGAAAAACGAGCGGCAGCTGTGTGGAGGGGAGCATGTATGTGTGGGGGGTGGCGGGGAATGCTCTGGGCCAACTGTGGGAAGCTCCCTGAGCGCTGGGCCCCCGCTTCTCCGGTTCAAGCTGAGATTGGAGGGTGCGGTGATGGACCTGTAGGGTCCTCCCAAGTTCTGAAATTCTGACACGATGTTCTCCGGGGAACCAAGTCTTACTGGAGAATCTGAAAGAAGTCGGGAGGCGGCTGCCTTGGGGGAATTCACACAGCAGCCCCATCCTCCCTAGGACTGGCCACACCACACCCCAGATCCAGCCCTGGGGACCGTCTGCAGCCACGGCAGCCTGGAGGGATGGCAGGACCAGGGCTAAGGCTCCCAGCCCAGATCGGTCACTTCTGCACGTCCCCTAAAAATGTCATCTGCTGCAGGCATTCAACACTTTAAACATTCCATGAACTTTCCTCTTTCTAAAAATATCATCCCCGCTTCACAGCTAAATAAAACTTCCCTTCCAACGATGAGTCAAATGCATTTTGCATCAATGGCTCCACATACTTGAGAAACTGAGTTGTGTCTCTAATGGATTTATTCGTGGTAAAGATATTTTTCCATGTCGCAGCTCTAGGAGAGCTCATTTCTAAGAAATTTCTGATTTCCCTGGAGTAAAATGACTGTTTCAAAGTCAAAGAAGAAGGATTCTTTTTTTTATTATTCCATTATGAATTCTGAATCCTTTTCAAAGCTGGTTTTTTGCCTTTGAGATCGAACTTTGTTCTATCCAGTCTCAAGTATCTTTCCTTTTTTCTGTCTCTACCCAGTTCTTGTGAGCTGACACAAACTTGGAGCATCTGTGAAAACCACAAGCCCCATATTTATCCTTCAAAACAGTGCGATTTCTCTTCCTTCATCTCCCCACCAACTTTGAGTGTTCTCAGAATGCGTCCGTCTTCCAACACCACAAAAACTGACTAAAGTTCATCCTTCTTGGTCTCCTCCTTGCACTTGGTTTCCCAGAGATTTCTAGCGCCCCTTGCAGACATGCTGCTTCCCCGCCTGGCGGATTGGGAGTGCCTGTTAGATGTGGCATGTGTGGCTTCTGTCGTCTGAGTCCGGCATAATGTCACATGAAATAACTGTTGGATTATAATATTTTGGGAATCTGAAGATAGTTATTGCTGTTATTTAGATCAAAATTTGAAATGTCATGAAAAGCACTAAAAATGAGCAAGTCATAGGAAAAAGAAGAAACGACTATGAAAAAGTTTTTTTTAATTTTCAAAGGATTATTTTAATAATTTAGGTCCCAGCTGGTCAACTAACCAGGATCATTGTGACTTCAAGCCCATCGGAGGAGCAGTTGGGGCATAAATTATAAATGGAAACAAAAAAAATGTTATTATTTTACTTTCCCTTCTTAGACCATTTTTGCCCGAAGGTAGGTGGATATGAGAGCTACAGATAAATGCAAAATAAATGAAGCAGACGTCGACTTTGAAACACTAGGTGAATTATCTATTCCCTTCGCCATGACATAACAGTAACTTCATCATTGCTAGAGCCTGAGTTAATGAAAGGTAAAGAAAATGATTCTTTAAAGTTGTATTTATTTAAGTAATCTCTATACCCAACGTGGGGCTCGAACTTATAACCGTGAGATCAAGAGTCACATGCGCTTCTAACTGAACCAGCCAGGCCCCCCAAAATAATTTTTTTTTAACATATATCCTAGGAAAAAAAGTCTCTCCAGGAAAGTGTGACTGGTATGATAATGTGTGTGCATGGAAGCCTTTCTGGGTTTTTCCACACCCCTTTGGGGTTCCATATGTTCCCCTCGAGAATTATGGAGACAAGGATCTTGGGTTTCCTGGGGCCTGGTTTTCCTATCATTCAAAAGAAGTTACATGCCCTTATTTCTGACATTCTGAGATCATTTAAGTCCAAATACAATTATATGTTTAGAACTTGGCTTTCTTTGGTTTCCTCATTTGAACATTTTGTTTCCCTGAATTACTTGGTTGGCTTTTTCTGAGGTGTGCTGTTTCGTTGCATGTATAGGGTATTATCAGAACACGCCAGCAAAATGTATGTTTTCCTTAATTTATATTTTTGTTTTTTCTTTGCACCGTAAACAGACTTCATAATGGACACAGAAGGGAGAGCACATCACAGACAGTGGACTTCGGTCAGACAGGCCCAGCCTCACGTGGGACTAGGAAATCCTGGGTGCTGGCGTTGGCCAGCACCCACTGATGGATGCTTCATGCCCCAGACAGAAGGATGGAGAACCCTCAAAGAGAGAACATTCATATTACTGATAAGGATGGGAAATACCGACAGCCGTACCCAGGGAGCTCTCGAATCATATACACTCGAGTTTGCGCCAATAAATGTGCCGTGCTCCACACTCGGCTTCTCCACCTGCACACAGCCTGCTTGGAAGCGGTTTATACTCTGCAGATCCCGGGCTCCTTCGTAAAGACTCGGGCAAATGTAAAAATCCACATCACCTTAGCTACACAGTTGAAAGTGAGAACGCTGCATCTTTCGTTGTTTCTGGAGGCAGCGGGGGTTGGCCAGCCCTTCCACAGATACGTGTCTACACACGTGCATGTACCCGCCACTCCTTTGGACCCTCTTGATGATCTTCCTCCTCTTCCTCGTGTACGCTTCGCTGTAACTTCACACATCCGCCAACATTCAAAAATAGACGGCAAAGCTAAATCCATGCCATACTAACGATTTTGCCTAACGCATCATCTGTAGTAGGACTCTAATCGAATGAGTGACTCGAAAATTTAAACTACGTGGGCCGTGTACTCCTCATGAGCCCGTGGACTCACTCGGGGCAGCCTCGTGTGTCATTCCGCTCGTGCCCCCTTACCTCCCGTTAGCCTGGCCCTGGTCGGTGCCTGCTGCACTCAGCCGGTGAAGTTACTAGAGGAGTAACGAACACCCACAAATCTCCCAGTCCTTTGGATTAATCTGGCTTTTTTACCTACTTGCATTTGCATTACACCAAGGGGGAAAAAAATCACAAATAAAAACAAACCTTCTTTGTACTCCATCCTAAGGAAGGGGGAGTGGAATTATCCAAAACTTAATAAATAACCTCTACTTCACACTGCAGTGAAATGGAACTCCTAAAATAATGGACTCGCCAAAAAAACAAACCAAAACAAAATAAAGGTGTTGTTTCTGAGAGTTTAGAACTTAGACGTAAGCTCTGCCGGAGGCCGTCCGGGAATCCTAAGTATCTGTGGTTGGGAGAGACACGGGTCCGACCCGCGTAGCGCTTAGCTCCCCGAGGGGCCCCGATGCCGCCGCCCCACATGGGCCTAGGGTGCCCGCTGTGACATGCAGGTGATGTGACAGAACAAAGGAAAGAAGGGGTTGGCACCAGCGGGACCCCAGCCTGTAGCTCATCGGCACATGGGGACGCTTTGGTGGCCCGAGTTATCATATTCTGAACAGACGGCAGTTTGTGCTTTGGAAGGTGTTTCTTCCCTAATAAAGCAAAGGGGGGGGCAGGACGCCACCAAGCAGAATGGGTGTGAACACGGCAGCTGACGTGCTTCTGTCTCCGGCCACCGTGGACCCAGAGCCCTGGAGGGGGATCATGCTTCGTCCACAGCCCGGAGCCCCGTTTGTGCCCGGAGCCTGGTTTGCACGTAGCTTCTTGATATTTGTAAGTGAATTCTAATTTGGGGCTATTTGTTTCATTTCCGCTCTTTGTATTTTGGTTCTTCCTCCAGAAATGGTCTAAAAAGTCTTATAAAAATGCTTAAAAGGAAACAGGCCAGGATACCTTGGGAGAGGATGAAGAAGATCAGAGTCTGTGTGAGTCTGCGGCAGAGATCAGAGGCACGCAGTCAGGCGAGCTGGGGGGGGGGGGTCACAGGTGGGGGGGCGCGAGTCTCCGCGGGAGCAGCAGCTCCCCACTATCCCCCGGGCGAGCTCCCCGTTGCCATTTCCCACGTCTGCTCCCATGTGGAGAATATCAGAAAGCTCTTACTCAGAGCACGGTGCCCTTACAACTTCGGTCCTAAAGGCTTGACCCCTGACAAATTAGGAAAGAGCCACAGGTCACTGCTCTGAAACTCGCTCTGGCTCCGAGCAGGGAGCCCTGACGGAGGGCACGTACCTTGGATCAGTCCGTGACCACGTCTGCGATGTGTGGTCTGCGCAGCTCTTCACAGCCCCCGAAGCAGCGCGGCGGCTCCTGGACGGGCATGATCTCTGTTTGTGGGAGTCCCGAGCCCTGCCGCGGGCACAAAGGCCGCGTCTTATTTGGTGTCACGCTTTCCGTTTACATCTTGGCCTTTAGGAATCGAAAGAGGCTGGTTTCCCAGGTAAGGGGTGCCTGCTGGTGGGACAGTGCTGTCCAGGCCGCTGCAGGGGGCGCTCTGCCACCTCTCGGGTCCTGATTTGGGTCCCAGCCTCAAGGACAGCATCACCCCCCCCCCCCCCCAGTGGCACTGACCTTGACTTCACAGGTCAAACCCCCGAGGCAAGGGCAGAGCTCAAATCCAGTAAAAAGGAGTCTAGGAGACCCCTTTGAGCTAAAGGAGGGCAGCAGCGTTTCAGTTAGACTGTGACTCTGGAGGACCCAGGACCTTGGGGTGTGTCGCAGCTTCACCCTGTCACACGTGGCTTGTGCCACTTGGCTTGGCACATCCGTCAGGTGCCACGGAAGCGCGGCCTGATGGGGAATGAACGCCACGCCCGCCAGGCCACCTTCCCCTCCCGCAGGGCGGTCAGATCCTGTCCTAGGCGTCCGTGCGTCTTCCCTCTGCTCCCACAACCCCCAGTAGCCACAAAGACCTCCTCGACGCCTGCTTACTACGCCTTTCTGCTGTGGGCTATGTCTGTGTCCCCCCAGGACTCCCGTGTTGAAGTCTACCCCACATCACGGCGGTCTCGGGAGATGTAGACTTTGGGAAGTGATGAGGTCTTGAACGCAGAGCCCCCATGACGGGACTGATGTCCTTATAAAAGGGGCCCCAGAAAACCCTCTCACCCCCGCATCAGGTGAGGACCCAGCCAGAAGACGCCATGTGTGAACCAGGACATGGGGCCTCTCCAGACACGGAATCTGCTGGCCCTCGATATTGGACTTGGAGTCTGCAGACAGTAAGTGATAAATACGTGTTGTTTGTAAGCCACCCAGGCTGGAGTTTTGCTACAGCGGCCCAAAAGAACAATGACGATTTCTATCTGGATGTTTCTTTTTTTTTTTTTTTAAAGATTTAATTTATTTATTTGACAGAGAGAGATCACAAGTAGGCAGAGAGGCAGGCAGAGAGAGAGGGGGAAGCAGGCTCCCCGCTGAGCAGAGAGCCCAATGCGGGGCTCGATCCCAGGACCCTGAGGTCATGACCTGAGCCGGAGGCAGAGGCTTTAACCCACTGAGCCACCCAGGCGCCCCTCTATCTAGATGTTTCTGGATTCCAGCTACAGAATGCAATCCACTCTTCATTCTTCTGCAGGGACACACATTTACTTTCACGGATTCTCTCTCTGCATACCAAGAGCACTTTAAAGATACTTTAACTGCCTTGCCCGTATATTATAACGAAATGTTTATATGTCATTTCACCCCAATAAACAGTGAAGTTCTTAGGCATTCATGTGTTTATGTTTTAATCCCAAGCCTTCAGTGTGGTCCCTGCTGTGTAATCAGTCATGACATGTTTGTCAAATGAAAATATGAATCGGTAAGTCTTGTTCTCTACTCTTGACTCCCCCCCTTGATAGTAATCCCTGGCATGTGTAACTTTTTGCAGGGGCTAGTTCCAAATACCACTCGTGTATTGACTTTCAATCCCAGTTGTAGTCCTGGGAATAAGAAGCTATGATTGTCCCCCATTTTTTGGATGTGAAAGTGAATCCAATCAAATCGCTGGATTTAATCACCCTGTTAACAATGTTAAAATCCACCAATCGTGAGACACCTCAATCGGGTGCCTCGGTCGGTTAAGCATCTGCCTTCGGCTCAGGTCATGATCCCAGTGTCCTGGGATAGAGTCCTGCATCGGTCCTTCCCCGAGCAGGAAGCCTGCTTCTCCCTCTGCTGCTCCCCCTGCTTGTTCTCTATCTGTAAAGTAAATAAATAAAATCTTAAAAAAAAAAAAAAAAAATCCACCGATCGAACCATTACACACTTTATGCTTATTTGTATATTCCCTTTCCCTTTCTTTACATATCAAAAGCTCCCCGTGGCAGAGGGTAAATTGTATAGTGAACATGACTTGGATTCGAACATGAAACGCGTAAGGGTAAAAATAGATCCGCGTGTGCTCTGCATGATACCGCAATGGTGGACACGTGTCCCGATACATTTATCCAAGTCCATAGAATAGGCAACACCAAAAGTGAACCCTAAGGTCAGCTATGGACTCTGGATGATGATGGCGTGACGGTGGAGGTTCATCAGTTGGGACAAACGTACCACTCTGGGGAGGTACTGATAATGGGGACACTGTGCACATGCGGGATGGAGGGGTGTGTGGGAAATCTCTGGACCTTCTTCTCAATTCTCTTGTGAACCTAAAACTGCTCTGAGACATAAAGTCTATTTAAAAAAACAGACCTTTATAACCACTAGTTACGATAATGTAGATTTCTTTTAAGATTTTAAGATTTTCTTTTAAGACCCTCCAGAGACAGTTATAAGAATAAATGAACTTACTTGCTGAAAACACAGAAACCCTCAGAAACAAAGGCATTCCCACCAAGGAAATAGATACAAGACATGTCTGATGCCACAACAATGGTGTAATAAGAAGAAAACCAATAGCAATATTTCGAGTCTAGAATTCCTAGCCTTCATCTACGTGTAATTGCATCTGTGTAACTTAATATGCTTTTTTTTTTTTTTTTGAGCTACAACCAAGATCCTTTCAAATTGGCAATTTAAAGCCTCAAGACTGAATGCTCTTGGTTAAAAATATTCCGCTCTTCTTGGTCAAAAATAGAAGCATCAAATTTGTGTCAGGAATATAGTGGCATTTAAGGACAAAATAGAACTTGGGGAAAAATTTTAAATCCTTTTAAAAAATCATGCTTCCATGTCAATTCAGTACAATGTTTTGAATATTTAACTTGATCCTCAATTTTGGGATTGCTACTTCTTAGGCTTTTTTGTAATTTAATTCCCAGGACTGCCTTGATCTGGTATTCTAATTTCTGATATGCCTACTCAAATTACTTTCTTTCACAATATTTACCTATATTTCAAGATCTCATTAAAATTTTACCTCTTCCAAGAAGACTTCTCTAGCAATTACAACCGTCTCCCAGCATCTCTACTGTATTTGTGTCACGCCATCTAAAATCGATCTAGTCCTCCCATCGGAAAGGGGGGCTGCTCTAAGGTAAATCTATTCTATTAGAGAAAAGCCCTATTTTCTGGGGCTATTCCAAGGTAAGGATTATAAAAATCTCTGTCCTCACAATGCCTAGTACTTTGCTAGACACAGAACTTACCAGACCCCCGTTTGGTTTCCAGAAACAGCTTCCTAAAGTCTGTGCCATTGTCAGTTTTCTCAGTTATCCATTTCCCAGTGTCCCACGCACCTCCCTCCAGGTAGCCTACCCACCAATATTCTTTACCCTTGATTATTTGTCTTCCATGTTGCAGCAAACTATTTCTGCACATTCCCACGAACCGGAGGCTACCCGGATGCCAAGCACGATAGAGCCTGTCACAGACACGGACTCATAAAGCCCTTTCAACACCACAAAGGTACATTACTACTTGTCCCATTAGAAGTGAGGACATGGAGGATGGCCGGTTCCCCAAGACCGCTCCGCCGGTGAGTGGTAGAGCAGGGACAGAGCTCGGGGACCCAAAGTGCAGCGGGAGCAGCAGTGTTTGTGTTGGTGGGTTCGTCGGCTATTTGCGGCTGCCATGTGTGCGTTCACGAGATGGCACAGACTCGTGGATTGGGCATCCGGCCCTGGTTCTGAGGTCCACCACCTGCGTGCTCCGGGCATGTCTCTTAGCTGCCCGGAAGCTTAATTCAGAATTGTCTCGGTGGGCAATCCCACTGTCTCATCGGAGTATAAACTCTACAGAGGGGCACACACGCAACTTTGTTATGATGATGGTGATTATACAATAACACCAGGATAAGGACATTGCTTTTCACGTTGACTACTGTTTTACATCAATGATACGGTGTTCCGCGTGTGTATCCATCTGCTCGCTCAACGAATGTCTGACTAGGTCACTGGATCTTCATGGAAATGAATTCTTACTAAACGGCGCTGTAGCCTAAGAGCAACGGTCTCATTTTGAACGTTATTTTTTCCTTAGAAAAAAAGAAACAGATTTGGACAACTAACCTAACAAAGTGGCATGTTTCCTTTTTAGCAACCAAATTACACGTGGATTGTGAACCCCTCGAGGTATTGTCCGTTAATGCCGGGACCAGGACTAAGTCCCATAAAATGCCTGTCTTCCTGTTCCTGGGGTCCCAGCCCCCAGCTCGGAACGTCGAGCTGCTTCTGGATTCCTACACCTGTGTTCTCCATCAGGAGGAGGTCAGACCATGGCTCTGTTTCTCTGAAAGGCTGATGTGAGTTCTTAGCAAAAAGGCACACAGACTTTGTGACCGCAGGGAGGGCACGGTGGCTCTGGGGAACCGACGAGCAAGCGAGTTCCTCTGTAGCCTGCCGCCCACCTACTTCTCCCCCTTCCTTGGCTTGTTCTATGGTTCAGTCCAAGTGATGTTGTACTGTCACGACCTGATCGCATTGCAATTCTTCCAAACTTGCCAGAACTTTCTGGAATATAGTTAAAGAAAGTAGTCACTCTGCTTCTTGTGAGTTGGCATTCATCCGAGGCGTCTGTTGAGCTGGAATCAATGAGTCACCCTTGCTGATCGCAGGGGAGATTTCGGCAGAGGAAAAGGTTGTGCAGGCTCCCCCTCACTTCCTTCCTAGAAAAAGCTTTTAGTCAAGTGCAGATGCAGAGGCCGGGTGACCAGAGGCTCAAACCACAGCGACCATTTCTTAGGACACGTTCATTTACTTGGAAATCCCGAGCAAGGTACATACGCGGTGCAATGCATTTCCTTCCGAAGCTGCATCAGGAGGTGAAGCTGAAGCAGGAAAAAAGCAGAACACGGTTGAGAGGCGAGCTAAAATACTGTACACGCCATCGACATTCTCGAAGCTTCCTGGTAGCTTTCAAGCATTTTGGGGTCACAGGTCCTTACGAATCTGAGGGAAAGTTCATGTTTGCTGCTGTCTTTCTCGACATAGCATTTCGAAACTCATGTCAGAGGGCGCCTGGGGCCTGTGGCACACGGTGGGTCTGGTTTCGAGGAAACGGCCCCAGAGAGCTGACGGGGAGAGCGACACAGGAGGGCACTGGTCCAGGGCCCACCAGCCACAGAGAGACCATGCGGCTCTGACTTGGCTCTTTTCCTTAACGTCCTAGATGTGGAATCCGAAATGGACCCTGGACAGAGGTGGGAAAAGCACTACAATGTCCCTGTCCTTCTGATTCGGACACAAAAAATACATGGTCAGCCCTTCTAATAGCCATTTGTCCCTAAATTAAACAGGAACACCATCCACTTCTGGGGCAGGGGTTAGACCGGAGGTCGGCGCTGTCTTATGGGCCCTGGTGGCTGAGAAGGCAGGACATGGAGCAATCGGAGAGTCAAATTTCATTGGCAGAGCGGTGCCGAGGGACAAGTGACACCGAGGTGGGGTGCACTAGTTTCCGAGGGCTGCCGTCATCGTGCGTCCCACATGCCTTAGCCAACAGAAATCCATTTCCCCACAGCTCCGGAGGCTCGAGGTCCAGATGAAGATCTGGCTTCTCCTGGCGTCTCTGTCCTCAGCCCGTGGATGGCCGCTGTCTCCCCCCGCGCTCACCTGCTCTTTCCTGCGTGCGTGTCTAGGTCCTGGTGTCCTCCAAGGGCACCAGTCGTGTTGGGTTAGGCTCCGCCCCAATGACCACATTTTACCTTAATCACCTCTGTGAAGACCCCGTTTCCCAATACAGTCCCGTTCTGAGGTTCTGGAGGTTAGGGCTTCAACATAAGAGTGTGGGGGAAGAGGCGGGACTCAGCCCCTTATAGGGTGTGTGTCCGTGTTTGTGTTGCCTTTCCAAATCTCTAGGGAGTAGTATTCAGTTAAAGAGCTTGGGATTGACCCTCCTGAGCCTTACACAGTCTTGTAAACATTAAACTTTAAACATTCTGTATTTGTCTTGCTAGAACTGATACATGAATTCGGCAAAGTCCTGGGATCCGAAATCCATGTACGGAAACCCGTTGCATTTCTGTACACCAATAACAAAGCAGCAGAAAGAAAAATCAAGGAATCGATCCCATTTACAATAGCACCAAAAACCATAAGATATCTAGGAATAAACATAACCAAAGAGGTAAAAGATCTGTACTCTGAAAACCATAGAACACTTGTTATGAAAGAATTGAAAAGGACACAAAGAAATGGAAAACATTCCATACTCACGGATTGGAAGAACAAATATTGTGAAAATATCTATACTACCCAAAGCAATCTACACATTTAATGCAATCCTTATCAACACCACCAGCATTTTTCACAGAGCTAGAACAAACAATCCTAAAATTTGTATGGAACCACAAAAGACCTCAAATAGCCAAAACGATTATGAAAAAGCAAAGCAAAGCTGGAGACATCACAATTTCAGACTTCAAGCTATATTAGAAAGCTATAAACATCAAGACAGTATGGTACTGGCACAAAAACAGACACATAGGTCAATGGAATGGAACAGGAAACCCAGAAAGGGACCCTCAAATCTATGGTCAACTAATCTTTGACAAAGCAAATGGAAAAAAGACAGTCTCTTCAATAAATGGTGTTGGGAAAATTGGACAGCCACCTGCGGAAGAATGAAACTAGACCACTTTCTTACACCAGACACAAAGATACATTCAAAATGGTTGAAAGACCTACAACTGAGACAGAAAACCATCAAAATCCTAGAGGAGAACACAGGCAGTAACCCCTTTGACCTCGGCCGCAGCAACTTCTTCCTAGAAACATTGCGAAAGGTCTATACATACAATGGAATACTACGCATCGATCAAAAGGAATAAAATCTTGCCACTTGCAGCAATGTGGACGGAAGTAGAGAGTATTACTCTAAGCAAATAAGTCAGTCAGAGAAAGATAAATACCATATGATTTCACTCACATGTGGGATTTAAGAAACAAAAAAGAAGAACATAGTGGGGCAAAAAAGAGAGGGAGGCAAACCATAAGAGACTCTTAACCACAGAGCAAACCGAGGGTTAATGGAGGGAGGTGGGTGGAGGATGGCTAGATGGGGGATGGAGATTACCGGGGGCACTTGTGATGAGCACTGGGTGTTATATGTAAGTGATGAATCGCTAAGTTCTACTCCCGAAACCAATATTACACTCTGTGTTAATTAACTAGAGTTTACATAAAAACTTGAAACAAACAAAAAACATTTTGTGTCTGTCTTCGGAATATCATTTTACTGGACGATGAGAAGTTTGAGGGCTGGTTTCATTGCTTCTCTGAGTTTCCAGCGCAGGGCTGGGCACACGGTAAGCGCTCACCCTGATAATCCCAATTTAACTCTGATAATTCTAACTTCAGCTTGCCGCTGTTCTCTTCTTGCGTATTCAAGAGCTGCGTCTGCCTTGTGATCCCGGGGTCCCGGACTGATACTCCAGCTAAGAAAACCAAGTTCTCTGAAAGTTCAATCTGGCTTCTCTTGAACTAGTAAGTACAGAAAAGCGGAACAAACCTGACATCTGATGTGATACTTGAATGTAGAAAAAGCCTATAATTAAGATAGGGTTATACCTGTCTTTTTTTAATCGACGTCTGCCTGGCCTCAAAACCTCCACAAACACACTCACAAGGGACCCCTCCTCCCTGAGGGTCTGCAGCATAGACGCCCCACACGGGGGACCCCTCCTCTCTCTGGGTCTTCTCTCCTGCCAGTGGTCGGGGTTTATGTTCCCTCCCCATTTCAGCAGAGACCCTTGGACTCTGACCCCCTCCCTGTGCCCACTCACACTTGGCAAAATGAGACTTCCCTGGGCTCCT
>CM052897.1:120254430-120270181 GCA_028534135.1 Potos flavus | reverse complement strand
TCTCTCGCGCTCCAACCACCCTAAGAACTTCGCCGGTTTTCTTTGCTAAATCAAAGATGTTCGTCTTTACTTCAGTGGCCCTCTCGGCTGTTGTCTGACCTGCTGACCGTTCCCTCCTTGAAAGGCCGTCCAACCAGCGTGCGGGCGGTGCCGACGCCACGCTCTCTCTCCCTGTGCCCTGCCTCCCCCACAGTCACCGCTCTGTGACTCTCAGAGACCTGTCTCAGGTTCTGGCCTTCTCCTACGATTTCCTCATGTGGTCTCAACTCACGCCACACCTGCCTCTCCTGCCCAGATCCGTCCTTGAAATCCAGCCCTAGATGTCAGCTACCTCTTCAACACTCCAGGCCACAAGCTCCGCACACGTAGCCAAGACAGAGTCTACCCTGGTTGTTCCCAGCATCCAGGGGCCACAGAGACTCACTGACATCCCTGCCTCACACCCACGCCCGTCCTGGGTCCCCGTGCTCCCTGCCTCACATCTGTGCCCGTCCTGGGTCCCCGTGCTCCCTGCCTCACATCTGGACCCGTCCTGGGTCCCCGTGCTCCCTGCCTCACATCTGTGCCCGTCCTGGGTCCCCGTGCTCCCTGCCTCACATCTGTGCCCGTCCTGGGTCCCCGTGCTCCCTGCCTCACACCCGTACCCGTCCTGGGTCCCCGTGCTCCCTGCCTCACATCTGCACCCGTCCTGGGTCCCCGTGCTCCCTGCCTCACACCTGCACCCGTCCTGGGTCCCCGTGCTCCCTGCCTCACATCCAGACCCATCCTGGGTCCCCGTGCTCCCTGCCTCACATCTGGATCCGTCCTCGGTCCCCGTGCTCCCTGCCTCACATCCGGACCCCACTGTGTGTGTCCTGCGCACGTGGTCACCATCATGCTGGAGCTCATAGGCTCCTGTCTGAGCAAACATACGTGTGCCGTGTCATTCCCCTGCCCCCAGGGTTCCCCCACCACGCCAGCATCCGTTTTAACCTCCGCACTCCCCCAATCCATGTCCTTCAGAAGTTTCCTGCTGCATTTAGAAGGAGAGACTGGTGAGCGCGGCTCAGGCCCTGCAGGATCTGTCCTTCCTCCCCTGCCCTCTCTCCTTGCGCTGCTGGCCCAGGGCCCTGGGAGCCCAGCGGGTCCCACTGCACCCCCGAGGCCTCTGTTCCCGGCCCGCCACCCTCCGCTCTTACGGGTAAGGTCTCCTGCCCTTACCCAGGCTGACGGACGTCCAGAGCCCTGCTGCCTCAGCCTCGTATTCCTCCCAGACTAGTGGGTCCTGGACGACCCGGCCTAAACGATGCAGGAAAGGATAATCTTTCTTTTTTCTTGTTCGCCCATGAGATTTGGATTGGTTTGATTCAGAGACGAACACCCAACAATAGGCACATCATAGTTTTGTTTTTTTGTTTTTTAGGTTTTTTTTAATATTCACAGAATCTTCACATAATCCTAAAATACCGGAGATGTTTATGATTCCGGCCATATTTTGACAAGAATGGCCTGCAGGTGGCATCTACCAGAAAAGGTCGAGTCGGGTGGGCCTCTGTGATGCAATTGCACTGAAGACATACAGGGTCATTATGGACGCTCCAAGGGCCTTTCGTCCTCTTGCTCTTTCCAGCTCCCCCCGGCAGTCACGGAGCGGCCCCCGCGGGTCGGCTCGGGCTCCTCCCCACGGGGCAGCGGCACGACCGTGCATCTGCCCAGGGAGGACATTTTGTGTGACCGGAGGTGTCAATGACTCCTCTGAGGAAAGTCAGGGAAAAAGTGAAAATATCCATCTCTTGGATCCAGGTGGTTCGCACTCGAAGCCCAGGGTCTCCGCTGCGCGAGCTACTCCAGTCTCATGTTCCGAAGTCTCCCTTCCAACTGCACATGGAGAGACGTCGTTACTGGGAGTGAGGAAGACGCTCTATCTAAGCGATACAGGCGTGCCCGCATTATACGTACTTTGGTGCACGTAGCGATAAACGCGGTTACCGGTACCATCACGGACGTGGGGCATCAGCTGCACTTAGAGCTGGTTGGTCCATATAGAAAGAACTGCTAATTTCTGGCAAAAAAAAAAAAAAAGGGTGGGTGGGTGGGGAGGGACCAACGGCATTCACGTAAGATCCCTTGAGGTCACTGAAATATACTGAACATAAACCAATTTGAAAATGGTCTCCTGTCTTAAATTGCAAAAGGAAATCTTTTCACTGTGTGGATTCTGAATTCTTAAGTTTACCCTCCACTTATGTGGGGACAGTGAAGGTGGTTTTACTTACCCTCCATGTTTCTTGGGTTTCAGGTCAAAATTATGTCCGTTACAATTTAAAAATGCACGTTCTAAATGCAAAGGTTTATGACTTCCTTGGGTCCATCTGAAATTGGGTCCTTTCTTTCCAAGGAGATTTTAGCAGATCGACACACGAACTCTTCTCGGAATCAGGGCTGCAGGCGTGGACACGGGCGCACCGGCCAAGAAGGGGCTCCGGCGGGCACCTTTGTGGGGGTGCGTTGCAGGGCATCCGAGTGAGCTTTGTCGACTGATTTCTGTTCAGACAGCAGGTCCGGCCTGGGGCGGCTCTGCGAGCCCAGTGCACAGAGGACTCCTGCCCTCCGTGCATGCAGCCTTGTCGGACACGGCACAGGAGGGGCGAGGAGCCCCGTCGTGGGCGCATCCCTTTCTCTCGGGCTTGCCTCCCCGCTCCTGAAGCTTCCACGTTGCCGGAACCCCGCACAGAGCATTCTCATGTGCAGTGCCAGTAACTCGGTTTGGGGATAAACATATTTTTAAATGTCAGCCTGCTTATTTGGTCCATGGGATGAGAAATGCAAGATTCTCAGAAAATGCCATGTTTGGCTTGGACTTTGTCCCTGGAGTGTGGAATGGAGCACATGCTAGACCCTCCCAGAGCATCACAAGGATTAAACGAGAAAGTGTGAGCAAAAGCAATGGGCGGGTTCCCATAGGCTGCATTTCACCAAGTTTCATTAGTCATTATTCGCCATCCGCGTCACGATTAGAATGATCAGACTGCATTGTCACAGATGCATCGAAGTGAGAGGATGTAAAACCTTAAAAAATAAGAACTTGTACAGAATGGCCGAACTGAGGAACCTGCATAAATACCTCCCACAAAAAAAAAAAAAAAAAAAAAAAATAGGAAGGAAGGATGGAAGGAAGGAAGGAAGGAAGAAAAACAATGCCCTCCACCCTCAGATGCCATAGACCCACGTAAGGGGACATGAAAGAGGCCCTCGGGCTCAGGGAGGCTGGCTGTGGCTGAGTGAGTGACCAGAGATCTCAGCTCAGCGTCCCCCGATCTGTCTGGTTGGAGACTTCCCCGGGAGGAAAGCCTCACCCGTGTACTGAGCTCCCACGGTCCGCCCTGGCCACCATCAGATGGCGCGGGATGGTCTGACACCTGGCCGGGGCCACTCCTCCACGCAAACACTGCGCCCGCAGCAGCAGCAGCCTCCCTGGGAGCCGGGGAGAAAGGCAGGGCCTCGGCCAGCCTGGCCTCTGTGTTCAGCATCTGCTGGGGCTCCGGGAGC
This sequence comes from Potos flavus, assembly GCA_028534135.1. Taxonomy (NCBI): domain Eukaryota; kingdom Metazoa; phylum Chordata; class Mammalia; order Carnivora; family Procyonidae; genus Potos; species Potos flavus. The sequence continues at coordinate 120,266,653 of CM052897.1, read as the reverse complement.
TGGCGGGGTCGCGTGCTCTCTGACCGGCGAGAGGTCCCCACGTCCACCAGCTCCCACCAGATCGCCAATTCTTACTGTGTCTTTCCACGCCCCAGTGGGGCCGGCGCCTCCCGGGGCTGGTCCTGGCAATCCCCCACGGCGACAGCTGCCCGTGGGGATAAGACTGAGTCTCCTCGCCATGTCACAGAGAGCCCTCGGGGGCTTGGTGCGAATTCCAAGGCGGCAGCGCGGGGGTCCCTGCAGCCCCCACGAGGGCAGCCCCGTCCGTGATTTCCACTCCCATCCCCCTCTTCACTTTGTGCAGTGCCCAACCCGACCCTCCCTACCGCCATTCTTCCTTCACCATCTACATCGAGCGGCTCTGCCATTCAATACACATCTCTATTGATAAGACGGACTTTCTAAACGGAGATTCTGGTATTTGATGATTTGTTTTAGTTTGCTCATTCATATTTTTCTCGAGCATGATGCCAGGCATTGGGATCAGCAGGAATGGGGAGAGGGAGCCCCGCCATCTCACCGGCGGCCCTATGGAGAGGGCCTTGCCATGCCGAGGGAGTCTGGGTGAGCGAGTGAGAGGCTCTTGCTGGCCAAGGTTTCTGGAGTCAGCGGCTCCCCACATTTCCAGACCAACATACTTTGCCCCTGCGGGGGCAGAAGCTGCTGTGAGTTACCTTCCCGCGGACAGTCTCTGTTCCCGTTCATTTACCACCGCCCCCCATCTCTCTGCCACACAGACAAGTCCACGCTGTCGGAAAATGGGCTGCTTGCAAGAAACATTACTTTAGAAAGGAATATTTCTCTTATTTTATGATCGTTTTATGTGCACTTGACTGTCACAGTCTCAAAGATTTGGAAGTTAAATTTGTCCATCATGGGAGTTCAGGAGTAATCGAAAGGGACCTGAAGACTCTCCCATGACTGCACATTTATACCAGCATTTTTCTTCTACGATCATGAGCCACCCCACTCACCCACGCACGGTGTGTTTTGTGTTCAGGTGGTCTGGAAACATTTTTTAAGTAGAGACAAATATTACTGTGCAAGCATGGATTCGAATTGGTCTTCCACGCCTTTTGTGACTTGAAGCAGGTTTGTTTAGAGACTGCAACTGATTTAAGCCTCCTAAACTTGACGGAAAACCAAACAGGTACTGTTTCCCACTTGTTAAGGTGGGATTTCCTCCCATTCGGCTGCAGGAGAACCTCATCGCCAGGGAAGAACAGAAATGCAGCGCCGAACGCTCTGAGAGCCGCGAGGGTGGCTGGAAATCCTCTTCGGTGCCGGCGTGCACGGCGATGCTTCCTGCAAGGCCTCCGGAGCGCGGCTGCACGGCCGGCGTGCAGGGTCCGCGTGCCCGCGGGGGAGCTGCTGGGAGAAGGCCAAGGCGGGGTACGCGTGATTAAAATGCAAGAGGGTGTGGGGAGGTCGGCGAGATTCGGTGGGTCCTTGAGCCGACACGACTGGGCGAGAAGAGCTAGAATCTGCAAAGGGAGTCGAGGAAGATGCGTCCTGTGGGGCAGCCGCTGGTTCGAGTGACATCCGTGACCTGCTTCCTCAGCCGGCAGGAACGAGCGCATGAGCGACTGAGCTCATCGCCAGCGTGAGCACTGATAACGAAAGCTACCCTAACATAAAGCAGCTCTTCCAACCCGCACAGGCTCAAGCGCGGGCGCCCCGAGTCTCCCTCCCGCCCCTGCACCCCACGGTGCCTCCACCCAGAGTTGGAGCTCCGCCGAAGCAGGAAGCACGTGGGCTTTTGATCTTAAACTCCTGATCTCGGGCTCCGGCTTCCGGTTTTGGAGGCAGGGAGCCTCGACCGCTATGGAGAGATCCCCTGACCTTGTCAGAATCCCGGTATCGCTCATCTAGAAAATCGCAATAACGATACGTATCGTCTCACCTCAGAGTGTTCTGAGGCTCAGGCAAAATCACGAGTGTGAGTGTCTTGGGAAGTCCGCAGAACCGCGCGATCGCTCCGGGCTCAGGGACCGGGGGGCGAGCGGCAGCGGCCGGGCAGTTGAGAAGCACTCAGGGGGACCGCGAGCGCCGTGCGGCTTGTGTAGTCGCCCCGGTCCTAGAGGAAGGTGCTGCGGACACGGGAGGACTCACTCCATCTGGACGGAAGCCTGGAGTGGGAGGAGGCGAGCTGTGGTTGACTCCTATGATTTCTTAATTTCTGAAAGAACCCGGAGGAAAGAGGGGCCCTGGCGTCTTGGCCGCGTCTTCCAGCAAGTGTGCTGGCGAGTCTCAGCTTTACATTTCACAAGTCACCTGCAGGCTCTTTCAATCCACGAAGGACCGTATCGTGGATCCCTATTTGGTGCGTGCGATGTACTGATGGTACCGGAAACGGTAACCCAGGCCGGACCCCGTGTCTCCCATCCCCCTCGTTGTCAGGATCTGAACAAGGAAGGCACACTTAGGAGACCACGTGGGAGCGCGACCGACGTGGGCTTGTGGGTGTGATGATGCCAAGCGTCGGCAGACGCCCCAGAAACACGACGGGGGGAGAATGTACCAGCAGCCTGGAACCACCAATCCACAGGCGTCCCAGCTGTTTTGCTCACTTCATGCTGCACCAAGCATTGGCCTGACCAGCTGCTTGGGGGGGAGGAGGGGATATCGAGGCAGACCCTTCGGCTGCGAGTAGGAGAAACCCGACCCAAGCGGGACACCGGAGGGAACTCACGGGCTTGCACCATGGAAGAGCCCAGAGTGGTCCCACGTGCCAGATGCTGACCGGCCTGGAGGTCGCGTTCTGGTCCCTGCTCCCAGTCCTGAGTCCTTTCTTGAGGACCCGCCCCTTCCCCACACTCTCACCCACCTGTCCCCTTGGCCCCGCAGGGACAGAGCCCGAGCAGCTGTCACAGCGTCACGGCGGGAAGGGGCAGGAAATACAAAACAGCCACCGAGGCTTCAAACCGAGCTGTGTTCGTCCTCGGGGCAGCTTTCCCAGCTGCAAAGTGCTGAAAGCAGAAAGGGAAACCGTGCTTTTAAAAATGAGCTCTTAAAACAAATAAAAATAAAAATAAGCTCCTTCTACCAGGGTCTTCTATCCATGTTCGGCACTAAGCTGTGGATTGCATCAGGTCCCTCTGAAGGGACTTTTGGAAAGACTCTCCTCCCTCCATTCTCTCCCTCGTTGGCTTTCCACAGTGTCCAAAGTATTGACTATTGGGGTAGCAGAGTGATACTGATAGGAGAAATTTGTCAAAAACCACTGCAGCTTATGATCGACCATCCGTGTTCCATTTTGAATGGGTTTCGCGGATCGACCCCCTAACACGTAAAGGCTCGAACAGATCTTGAGAGGCAGAAATGGGAGCAAGGTGTTTGGACGCCTGCACAGTCAGCAGATGGCTCGCAAAGCCGGCCACTTCCGATCAGGGCGCCGATCTAGTGAGGAGACCAGGGAATGCCAGGGAGCGAGTGGCTCTCTACTGCCTCTGAGCGCTCGAAGCGCGGCAGAGCCTTGCGATCCTGCCTTTGGCTCCGTCCCTTTCAGCCTCCCTGCCTGTCCCACAGCCGACAGGAGAATCTTGGGAAAAAACAAAAGGTGAGATGAAGAAATAGAAAACACACACATCCTGCTTTCTTGCCTGGCCCAGGACCACATTTCCTTGGCCGGCTCACCCAGCCGGACAGCTCCAAACCTCACAGGTGCACGTCTAGTAACTTCTGGTAGTTTAGATTTTCCACTCCTGCCACATGTGGGGAGCTGCCCATGTTTCCATAAGAAATATGCCACTGGCGTCCCATTGTGGCAACTCAGAATGTTAAATTATGAATATTTGTTTGTTGAAAACATCTACCGAGCTCAGCGGAAAAGGTGCATCTTTTTGTTCCAATCAATGTCAGCCTCGGGCCCATAAAAAGTAACAATATATAAAAGGTGCCATAGATTTGGCTCCCGAAGCTTAATTAATTTGGTCCATTTTGGAGTAGGTGACAAGGCTTTTTTTCTTCATAAGCCTTCATCGATCCTTTTAAAATAGCACTGACACAGTGGAAGTAATTCAAATTGATGGCGGGGAAAGTCACAGCCCAGGTCGGGATTTCTGGAATGACAAGGGCCGTCATCGGCATTAATCCACTTGGATTTAATGATCCCCACGTGCAATAATAGTAAACAAACCCAGACGTTGCCTTTTATGGGGAATTAAGGTGAGGAGCATAGACTTTTTGACTCATTTCTCTTGGTCCGGGCTCAGCAAAGGACACACACACATGCAAGTTTGAGAAAGACGGCCTGGATGTTCAGAAAACAGCAAACCCCAAACAAAGAGCCCTGAGCTTTGACTCCTAGTGGAGATGTCTGATCTCATGTATCTCTGAATACTCGGGCCACAAGCTGTGCTCTCCCCCGACTCTCCCTTTCCGATGCGTGAGTGCCGTCCTGAGCCTTGTGTCTTGCCGGGGAGGCCGTCATGGGACACCAGGGTGCCTGAGCCCTGCCCCGCGGCACAGGGATAATGGCTCCCACACCGGACATCAGGGAGGTCCTGGTGTCTCCCCCCTCCCTCACCCACTATCATTTCTGGGGAAATGCAAAGCCCGAGTCTAAGATTTCTTATGATTTCATGTTGATTGTACATAAGAAGTTCCCATGTCATCACACGCCCTTGTACTTGACCAAATTGTCACATTAATATTAATTAATTAATATTGCTATTAATATTATTAATATAATAATATACAATATTATTAATATTAAATTGTCAGCATTAATATTATCGGATGTGCTGCCAATTTTACAGGAATCCATACATCCGCGTCACCAGCTTCAACAATATGAATGTATAGTCAACTTGTTTCACCAGCAAATCCCCCACATTCTTTCCTTCTCTCCTCAGTATCATTTCACTTGTCAGCTCCTCAGTCTGTGTCTCTGCCTTCTCTCTCTTAAAGGATCAGTACAACACCAGGATCAATAATAACAATAATTAGCAATAACTCAACTCCATTAAATAGGTATTACATTTAAATACACAATCTCAATCACCTAGTTGTTAGTATCTGTTTATATCCACATGTGTGGATGTGTCTGTGTAGACGAGTATGTATACAGCTGGTTGACTTGTCAAAATCAGGATCTAGCTCATTCCAAACATTGCATTGGCCTGACAAATCTCTTAAATCTCTTTAATCTTCCGGTTCTCTCTCCTTTTATTTATTTATTCTTTTTTTTAACTTGCAATAAATTGGATTCCTTATCCTGTAGGGTTTCCCACACTCTGCATGCCTGTGATGTGCTCTCTCGTTCTCGGAACCTCGCATGCTTCTGCGTCGTGATAGAAAGATCTACAGCTCTCTGTGCAAGAGAGAGAGAGTTGTGACTGAGAAAAGGAATTTTCATTTTAGCGTCATTTAATTTAATTTAAATTAATGTAAATTTAAAAACTGATACTCCATTCAGTTATCGGAAGAGCTTTGTGTGATTGGAACAGCTTTGATATGCGAATCTCCTTGTTTAATTGTAAATTTTATAAAATCCAAATGCAGACTTCATTTTACCAATGGAAATTTAGCATCCAAAGTAAGAAATTTGTAAGTATAAAATATACACCAGATTTCAAAGACTTGGTATGAAAAGAATGCCAAAGATCTCATCAATAGTTTTCCATTGATAAGATTATGAATTTATAATATTTTGGATACATTGCGTGAAATAATAAACACTCAAAATTAGTTCTCACCTTTTTAAAAACCATTTTAAGGTATTTCCTCGAAAAGGGAAGGGTCTATCTGGCTTTTGTTTGTCTACTGAATGGCCCTGATGTAGAGACAGTCAGGTGGGAGTTCGTTCTGGGGCAAGAGTGGTGTGTAGGTTGTATCCCAACGACACCCAGGATGCTGCTGGTTTCCCCTTGGTGTCGTGAGAGGCGGGCCGTCAGCACGTCTGTATCACGTTCTCTATCAGCAATTCACCTAACGGTTTTGGCAGCCCTGATGACTCTTCCCCTGGTGTTGGTGTCATTACAGATTGTGAAATTGTGATATTCCAGCTCCAGACTCTTCTGCTGCCCAAATGTCTTCTACAGAGAACTTTCCTTAACTACATTTTTTTTTTTTTTACCCAGAAGCACAATTCATACAAGTGAGATGGGATAAATGCCTCTTTTGTTATGATTACTAGCATTCAGAATATTAGTTTAGTCTGAAACCAGCGGTGAGATTATTTCCCCTTCCGCGTACGGTGTTGGTTCTGTAGTTAGTGTCCGCGTCGCGTTCTCACGGACCCTGGCGATCAGCCACCATCAGTGGCAGCATTTGCCTCTGTGGTCAGTGGGAATCCTTGTACGCTGGCTTCGGATTGTTTTGGTCCTGACTCTAGTCATTCAGAAAGAGCTCTCCCTCTCTGGAGCCAGAAGCCAGTCCAGCTACAAGGACTTGTCTTCGGCACGGAGGCCACGTAGTGCTCCTGGGTCCCAGAGCCTTCTGCTCCCTTGAACGATGGAAGCACCTCTTAGAAAGGATCCTGGTATTGTCACAAGTCTGCAGAATAAAGGCATGGGACCAGGTGACACTGCAGGACTCTGCAGGAACTGACAGAAGAGAAGCAGACGCTAGTGGTGGTGGCAGCGACCAAGGTCCTGCCGGAAGGAGGGGAAAGCTGGCTTGTTGGACTCCTGCTTGCACTGGGCCCTTACCGAGTGCTTTGTACACGTGATCTCATTGAACTTTTATGTGACTCACAGCCGCCGTGAAAGGTTGACAGAGTTGTCCCTTTGTTATAGATGAAAAACAAGGGGCACCTAGGTAGCTCAGTCGGTTAAGTGTTCGACTCTTGGTTTCAGCTCAGGTCATGATCTCAAGGTCGTGGGATCGAGCGTCGCATCCGACTCCGTTCTCAGCAGGGAAGTCTGCTGGAGATTCTGTCTCTCCCTCTCCCTCTGCCTTCCCCTTGTGCTCTCTCTCTCTTAAATAATAAATGGATAAATAAAATCTTAAAAAAAAAACACACACCTGACATTTGGAAACCTTCTGTTTAAAAGTGTTGTTTAATGGAAAATGCTATAAAAATATGATTTATCAACAGACACAGTGAATGTGGCATATTTATTGAAACACCCAGAAAAACACCTCAGGTAATCATTACGCTCAAGGCACAATGTGCTCTGATTAACTGAGTTGTTCATCTTACTTTCAGTTAATAATTTTACATTCTAACACTTGCACTTGGCAAAATTGTGCCTGGGAAGAATGCAAACACCTCCGGCTTCATAAATGATTTTCAAACTAGTGTATGCGCTTTGTGAATTGTTTCAATGACGGCAGTTCTGAAGGCTGTGATTTCGTCTCATTGATAATTATGCGTGTTAAGTGTTTTCAGGTATACCTAAGGCATAAATGTTTCCATAAAGTGAAGTCAAAACAACATGGCGATGTGACCGAGGGGCTCAGGTGTCACAAGTCTGAATATAGGGAAGCAGGGGAGACTCGGGCATCGCACAGCAACCACCAGTCATGCTGAGATCAGAAGATTTTCCCTCAGTACGATATCATCCTTCCATCTCGATGACACCCTCTTAACAGAAAACCTAATTCGCCAAATTAAGTAATGTTAACTGGAATTTTACTGGTTTTAAATCTTGTACTCAGGGATAAATTTGTGTGTTTTCGTTTTATTGGATTTCTAAGCATGAAGTATTCATAGCTGGTTTGGAGTTTACATATATTTATATAAGACCATAGTTGTTTTAATCAATACTGTGAGTCCATGAGAACTCTTGCTTTCCTTAAATTCATGTTTGTATGACCCAAGTTGGAGAAATAATGAGCTAGAGAACTCATTTCTAGCTACACTCACAACTTAGAACTGCATTTTCAGAAACAACAAACTTTACCAGAGAAAAATGTAGTTCTGGTAAGCAGGACTTACCTGTCTAATTATCTGTCCAACAAACATTAACAGATGTTACTGGGTACAATGCATCCGCCACCCAACGCTGGCGGCACCACCGCTCTGATGAATAAGACACTGGAGGAGAGGGGTTTGTTTGGAGTGCCGTGGACACACATCTTATGGACAAAGGGCTTGGACTGGAAAGATAAAAAGTATCCAGTGGGTGACCATGATGGGAAGCATGTTCCACACGCACCAGGCATAGACAAAATATAAAGACATCAACCCACGACTTAGGCAAGCAGATACCACACATAAAGTCCCTAATTAATTTCCGTTCTCTTCACCAAAAACCCCACAGGGGAAGGAGCAGAAGTTGCTTATGTCCTTGAGAAATGGTAATATTTCATAATGTTAGAAGACTGGGTCAAAATAGAAGACGCCAAAATTAGATTTGCATAGTAACTGCTCAAGTGGAGGGGACTTCGAAGATTACTAATAAAGATGCAAATGTGAAGGTAGAAGTTGGTTCCAGACGTCACAAACGTCAGCAGAAGGCATGACTTGAAGTCAGCAGAGAACATCAGTTGTCTGGATTCCAATTAAATGGAATAAATGAATCCCTTAGCATATCCGGTCAGTCCGGCATTGTGAGTGTTTTCTTTACGTAGGGAGTAGTGCAGTTACGGTGAGCACCCCAAATGTAGCGTATCCGCACGCAGGAAAATAGCACAGCTATGGTCCTCAACAGGGCATGACCACATGAACAATGGATCTTGGAACACTGAAAAAATAAAATAAAATAAAATAAAACAGGGCATGGACGAGACGAATACTCTCGTATTAAAAATACTCTAACACTAGGAATTTTAACAAGCAATCTCAGAACAGATGCAGTCCAATGATAAAAGAGATTGATTTTATCAATGGGGAAAACGTTTCCATTATATTCTCTGTTTGGAGATTAAACTCTCGGGAATAGAGTAAGGCACATGACACCTTGCAGAAAGGAAATCTGTTAATTTTGCTAAACCCAAGTCTGTCTCACGCTTTTAGATCATGAACCTTCATCCTCATTTTTAATACATTTTTTAACACCTACACCTTCAGGAAACATAGATCAAATGTGGAATGTTGCTGTCCTTGGTGAGGTCCCGATAAAACACTACAGGCTAGCTTTCAGTGTAGATGCCTTGCTTGGCATCACATCTCACTGAGCTCATTTCTCTTTGCTGAAGTGTATTAGCCATATAATGTATTAATCCATTTTATAGTAGCTGGAAAGTGATCTCACTGCAGTAAAAAATAATCTTAAATTAGTTTGCTATCCTTTATGTACATATAATTGTATACACGCATACACATTTCAATGTCACACACTCACATGTATTACACATGCATATACGGATAATGATATATTTTGAAGCCTGTTAATGCATATGTGATACTATGGGTTACGCTTAGAATCTTCTGAAAGATTTAAAGTAAATTTATTAACATCTTAGCAGCTGTTAGCATTCTCTCTGAAAATGTTATCATTTATTTTTTAAGAGAAACCACATTTGTCACATATATAAAATCACAGACAGTGCAAGCTTAGACTCTTCCAACTAGGAATTTCTTGAGGAAAATTGGTATTTCTCATAAAAACATTTCCCTTGAATAATTGGAACTATCCAGTGTTTGGAGGGAGTGGAGAAATCAGAACTTCCGTGCACCTTGGTAGGATTGGAAACTAGTATAAACTTTTTGTAAGAGAGATTTGGAAATATCACAAAATTTCGAAATGCATACAAGCCTTTGACCCAGATAGCACATTGCTAGGCCTCCAACCTGTGAACGAATGCACAAATGCAGACAAGATCAACGGACAAGGATGTAAGAGACATTTGTCTTTTCCTGCTTCTCTAGCTTTGCAGCACCTCAACCTCCTTCCTCCATCTGGGGAAATAGCCCACGTCTAAATCCTAGTGGAGGCAGAGTCCACAATCAATATGAAGGCTGAAGATTCCAGGGGTCCCTTTTCCAATGGTCACCATCCTCCCTCCATCATCCCCTGTGGTCACTGCATGGGACAATGATCAAGGCTGAGATGATTCCTTTTATGTGACAACTTGACAGGACTGAAGGATGCCCGGTAACTAGCGAGACATTATTTCGGGGTACATCTGTGAGGGCATTTCTGGAAAAGATCAGCATTAGAATCTGTAGACTAGTAAAGGGGATCCCGTTTCCCAATGCTAGAGGACATCATTCAATTCAGAGGACATGAGTAGAACCAAAAGCAGAAGATCGGCAAACAGTTTCCCTGCTTGAGCAGCAACACCTATCTCTGGCCTTCGGATATCACTGCCTTTGGACTTGGACCGAATGATACCACTGGTTTTCCTGCTTCTCCGGAGGGCACATCAGCCTCCTTAACCACAGAGCCAATTCCTGTAATAAATCTCTCTGTCTCTTTGTCTCTGTCTCTCTCTTTCCCGCTCTCTCTCTCTCTATATCTTATTGATTCTGTCTTCCTTAAGAGCTCAATCTAATACATTCACCTATTTCTCTCTCCCCAAAAGTGAGAAGATTCCTGATGGGACCTGCCTGAAATCTTACCCAGTGGGGATGAAAACATCAGTGAAGGGACAGTGCAGAAGAGCAGAGTTGCTTTTCTTTCTTTCTTTCTTTCTTTTTTTTTTTTTAAGATTTTATTTATTTATTGCAGAGAGAGAGATAGCAAGGGAGAGGGAACACAAGCAGGGGGAGTGGGAGAGAGAAATGCAGGCTCCCCGCTGAGCAGGGAGCCTGACGCGGTGCTCCATCCCAGGACGCTGGGATCGTGACCTGAGCCGAAAGCAGAATCTTAACAATCGAGCCACCCAGGCGCCCCCAGAGTTGCTTTTCTAATTGCATCCTGCCGAATCTGTTTTATTGTATAGGCCATCAAATAGGTTTGGTCTTTTCATAGAAACCCTGTGTGGGAGTGCCTTCCACTCACTGGGGAGGCAACTGACAAGTCTTTGGTGGAAGGTAAGTGTAGGGTCTGTGTGGTGTGAAATGTGAAGACAAGGTATGGAAAGACCTTATAGCCCCCTGTCCCAAATCATTGACTACAAACATGGGGCTTCATTCATTTGTTTTAAAGCAAATCAGGGCACATCTTCTTGTGACCTTAGTAAGCCCTTTACTGCACGCCCCCCCCACCACGCACTGACATCTATGTCTCAGTAAGAATTATAATTGAGCCTTGTTAGCCATTAACTTCTGTGCATTTTTTAAAACCCTTTTCTACAACTGGAATGGAAAGGGAAGAGAATGTGATCTTTCCTATACTTGGCCTATGTGGGATCAAATTGTTTACCAAGGGTGAGGAATAAGTAGATACAAAGGATATGTATGGGTCAACGTTCCCCAAACCATGGACCAGATCTAGCCCTCTCTCTGTTTTATTTTTCTACTAGAACTCAGCTAGCTCACGTGTTTACATGTTGCCCATGGCTGCTTTTGTGCTCCAACAAAGGAGCTGTAGTTGTAACAGAGATTTACAGCCCACAAAGCCTAAGCTATCAGTTAGCTGGCACTTTGCAGAAAGATTATGCCAACTTCCGCAATAGGATGCTGCAAAAAAAGACCCTAGAAGTGCTTGATAAATATGGAGAAGGAGGTCAAGTTCCAAATTCCCTTGAGGCAACTTCATGTGGCTTCGCTTTCTAAGGTAGGTAGCTGTTAAGAACATTTACTCACCTGCCCTCTTCTTTCTTGTAATTATGCACGTAGCCATTCAATTATTTACATGTATTCTAAAACCTATGGTGTCTCTTATAATTAGAAGCCAAATAAAGTAAGCAGTCATGCCTGGAACGAAGTCTGCGTTGTCAATGGCTCAGTTCAAGAAGACTTCGGAATCTGAAGGGACCCCTTTGAAGTAAATTTACCATACTTTACAACATCCAGAAGAGTGAGCCTTTACTGGACTAGAGCTCAGAGATTGGTATTTTAATATTGGCAAGGCACCCCCAACTCCAATATGGCGCGTCTGAAGAATGGGGGCCACCCACTGTAGCGTGTGTGAACTGCATAAACAGAAGGTTCATTCAAAAACATCGCATCCTAAAAAAAAAAAAAAAAAAAAAAATTAAAAAAACAAACAAACAAACATCGCATCCTAGATGAAGGACTACCTGAAACAGATGGGACAAATATGCCCGGGAAGAGATGTGACATTGACTCAAGAGCTCTTACCTGTTATTTTATTTCTAACTCAAAACACACCTGTGAGGGTTTTTCTCGGATTCGCACATACCTCTTTAAAAACAGACATACGCATACACATATGCTTGTGGCCATGTACATCACACACACACACACACACACACACACACACAC
>CM052897.1:120173889-120253930 GCA_028534135.1 Potos flavus | reverse complement strand
GAAGGAGGAATTTTAGAAATCATAGACTAATTGGACACTGACTGATGGCATCTTAGTATTTTTACACTGAGTCCGGACATGAAAATTCATTACTGAGTCTGAGCATCTTATAATAAGTAAATTTTTCTCCACATCCATTATGATTGGGAAAGTAAAATGGAAAGAACGCCATAAAGAAGATGGTGACTTTCTATTACTTTAAAAGGTTTTACATGTACCCCAAGCTTCCATAAATAAATCTTGTACAGATCTATCACTCGCCTTGAAAATATTGATACAGTATTTTCAACCTGGAACTTCATAAAACTTCCATAAATTTCCTTATCACTCTGTGAGAGTCCTTCCTTTCATCTGTCTTAAAATCACTCCGTGCAAACTTCAAAGACAACCCTGTAGTTCAAATAGTCTGAAATTTGGTTAACAAGTCCGTGATAACATTAGCAAGGGCTTTCATGAAATTTATAAACTTTGATCATATTTTCATTCAGCCTTCATCTTCTCTCGGACAAGGCCCCTTATTTTCTAGTCCGTTCTTACACGATGACATTGGCACCCCAACCCTTCAATATCGTATTAGTGTATCTGTCTATCCATCTACCCATCATGTGTACCGTCGAGAATAGAAATCATGCATTACATAGCATTCCACGTACAGATAAAATATGTGATTTTGAAGAGTAGGAAAATATGTTTAGACTTTTAAACATCACATTTCCATCATTCAAAGAACTATTAACCTTTTCTCCTAAAGCAGTGACACATCCAACCAATTTCCTGAGAGTGTGTAGTCCAAGCCCATGACTCACAACATTTGAAGACCACAATCCAAATTACTTGTTCCAAGAACCTTGCCTCCGCCTGCCCACACCAAAGTTATAGACCTTTTTTTTTATTCTTGCAAGAAAAATTAGCTTCTGATAACTTGTGAGCATTTTATCCTTTAGATTAAAAATAGAAATATGTTTATAATCAAAGAGTTAGAAGAAGCATTATTTTATTTTAAAAACTACTGAGTATCTGCTGTATGTAAATGACACAGTTCTAGCCCCTGAGAGCTAATGTGGGGGACAGAGACAAATAAGAACATGAAACATGTTTTTTCTGATCTCGGGATTCTTTCCCGGACTTCTATAACAATAAACGAATTCCACATTCTTATTCCCACTTGTTCACACAGGAATTTTGTCACCTTGGATATTTTCTGGGGGACCTCAAGCGGTGTCTTATTTGTGACCACAAAGAAATCTTTCCCCCTTTAGCTGATGCTGTTCTTCACGGTATTAGGAATCCGGCAGAGGTCGATCATTGACCAAATAGTAGGAGAAAAGCCTTTCCCACTTCGTGTCCCAAACCAAAGTTACTTGTGCCCTGATGTGTCTTAAAGTCTTCACTTTGTTTCATATACTCACTTACTTTTTTAACGTATAGCCTGTTCTTTTCATACAATTCAGGGAGCAGGCGCTCGGAATGATCACTGTGCCCTTAATGGAAAGGGCCCTTGTTACTGGAGTGTGCATCTCTCCGTGCTTACGAGGCCCCTTTCCCAGACGACATCCCCCCCTTGGGTCCCACTAGTGGTGAGAGATGTTCGGATACACTCACACACCGTCAGTTGGCTCTCCCTCAGCTGACGCTTCAATCTCTGTCTCCAAACGAGAGCTTAGAGCCCGGGGTGGACAGGTGTGCAACTATCTAAAAATAGTTTGAAGAAAGAACAAGAAAAGAGGGGGTGCTTCTACTTCACCCCTGCTGTTTTTCTTTTCCAAATGATGGCATTCAGGCACAGGAAGGTTATGTTTCTTCACTGAGTTCACACAAAATGTTGGCGACAGAATCTGAATTAGAAAGAAGTTCTCATTGGGATGCTGATGTGGCTCAGTCGGTTAAGGGACTGACTTTTGATTTCAGCTCAGATCATGATCTCAGGGTCGTGAGATCGAGCCCTGCGTCCAGCTCGACGCTCTGCATGGAGTCTGCTTAAGATTCTCTCTCTCCCTCTCCTTCTACTTCCCCCCCACACTCACACTCTATGTCTTTTTTAAAAAAAAAAGGAAAGAATGAAGTTCTCTTATACCAGATAATTCATAAAATACACTTAAAATATTGATCCGCACACGACTCTTAGAAAATTCTCTCTTCATAATTCAACCAGAGAGGATCCCATTTTTCTCTCTCTCCATCCTTTGCTTCTGCAAGAAGTCTGTGACAAAACATCCCTTCTAACCTGCAACAAATCACTTTAAAATATGAGCTTTAACATAAAAACTTTAATTAAAAGAATATTTATTAAGCACCAACTGTGCGTAAAGCAGGATGTGTGTGCTGTGGAGACCACAAGAGGGAGCGATTTTATTTGAAGGTCAAAGCAAATTCTGTAGAGATGGGAACAAATTACATCCTTTCTTTTGATTGTGTCTTTAGGTACAGCTTTCCAAAACTGTTGGTTAGTTTTGCGAGATACCCCCAATATAAAACCACTTTTAGGTTCGTATTTCTCTTCAACGAGCCTAACTCTTATTTTGGTTTTTAAACTGTGTCACGTGGCTGGAGCTGAGATTTATCAACTTGTAGTTACTAGAGTTTTCCACTACTTCCTTAGTAATGTGGTCTATTAGCAATGTGTTACTCCTCGGGATATCAGACATTTAGGTTCTCGAGGGACACGTTTTGACGGGAAGTTGCAATGTCATGTTTGAGTTCTCTTACAGGTCTTCGGTGGGCCCGTCCGCCACTAGAGGCTGTGCTCGCGTGCTCACGGCTAGTGTGTCCGTTCCACAAGCCATCCTGGGAATTTTGACGCAGACTCTCTAACACACCTGCTGGAGGGAACTGTAATCATTACGCGAAGGGAGTTATTTCTGCTTCATCGATCAGTTTCCAGGCCTAGGAATGAAGACCAGGAAGAAATTCCAGATTCTGACCTAGGTCCTCAGTCATCTGGTGACCTGGCTTTTTTTTTCCCCTCTTAAAATACGAATCAGCTGGGGACAGGTGACTCGGACAAAGTTACTCTCAGGAGAAAGTGTCTGAGCCTCGTGCGCAGAAGACTGGGGTTGATTCTGAGTGACCAACTTTCTGAATGTCTGTCAACTACCCCATATGCAAAATGGGCCACTAATTCCTGTTTTTCCTGCCTCATCACTAAGTTTTTGAGAAAACAAGATAAAATAGCAAATTTTCAAGTCCTTTATGAAATGTGCAACTTATAATTATTCGATCTAAAATATAAGTGAGCAGCCAGCTTAAATAGCTGCTCACAACAGCTGCATATGTTGTTATTAATAAAAGATTTAAAGAAGCAAAGACTCCAAAAGTACCTTTTCGTATATTCTTATATGAAATATATTTCATATATTTTAAAATATTTTTAATTTATTTAAATTTCATTTAAAATTTAAATAAATTTAAATAAATTTAAAAATAAATTTAAAATTTATTTAAATTTAATTTAAAATATTTTTAATTTATATGAAAATAAAGATATTTTCATATATTCGTATATTCTTATAGAGTCAACTGTTTCCTACAAGTGGAAGAGCCAAGAAGTGAAAGATAGCTATCAAAAACATAGAATATTTGAAGTATAAAAATGTATCGAGATAGGTCCACAAACATATCAGCTCTTCTAACATATCTAACTCTTATACTAGAGTCCCTTGCTAATTTGTCTATTTCTGATTCATCCAAAGATGTGTTCCCAAATCCTGAAGTCCAAATAAGAATGAAATTTCAGCACCCTATGTTTATAACAGCGTTATTTAAAATAGCCAAGATATGGAAGCAGCCCAAGGTATCCAATGATTAATGAATGGATAAGAAAATGTGGCATACATATATGCAAAGGGAATATTGCTCAGCCATAAAAAAAAAAAAGGATGATATCTTGCCATTTGCAAGGACATGGATAGCACTAGAGAGTATAATGCTAAGCAAAATAAGTCAGTCAGAGAAAGATGAATACCATCTGAGTTCACTCATATATGGAATTTAGGAAATAAAACAAGGGAGCAAAGGGGAGAAAAATAAGAGAGAGAGGCAAGCCAAGAAACAGACTCTTAACTATAGAGAATAAACTGGTGGACGAGGTGATGGGGATTAAGGGACTCGCTTGTCGTGATGACCACTCGGTGACATATGGGAGTGTTGAATCACTATATTATATACCTGAAACTAAAATATAGCAATGTATGTTAACTAACTGGAATTAGAATTAAAAATTAAAAAGATAAAATTTCAAATAATCAGGCTATAGCCATTTCTATCTTGTACTGTCATGTTCATTATTGGCTTAGCATTTAAGGAAACAAAAAATAGAGGATCAAATGAATAAAGAGTATGATGGGGCTGAAAGTGAAGAATAAGTCGAAAGCAGACTGATGACAACATATATTAGATGCACAATGGCAATTTTTCGGAATATTTGGGTCTTTTAGGCTGTATAGTAAGAAAAGTTAACTAGTAAGAAAATAGTAAGAAAAGGGTAAGAGATCCATTCAATTTATTTGTCCATCAAATATTTGTTAATATCTGCTGAAGGACAGAAACTATGTTGGGTATAAAGTGGATTTTGACCTCACAAAGCTCATGTCTACTAGGAGAGAGAGAAATATTATCAAAGTATAATGAGCAAAAGGCTATAAAAAAATGTATCTTCTATAAAAGCCCACAACTATCAGAATGCAAATTTTCATGGGCACAAACAGAAAATATGCATTTCACAGTTCCAACTATAAGAAGAGATCCAACCTATGATGAGTGTTCAACAAATATTTGTTAAAATTCAAAGTTCACTTGAATTTTCTTAAGAAATCTTGCCATTTGCAATGCCATAGATGGATCTGGAAGGTATAATGCTAGGTGAAATAAGTCAGTCAGAGAAAGACAAATACCATAGGATTTTTCAAACTGATGATTACCAGAGGGGAAGTGGCTTGCGGGATGGATGAAATAGATAAAAAGGAATAAGAGTACACTTATCTTGATGAGCACTGAGAAATGTATAGATTATATTGTATACCTGAAACTAATATAACACTGTACATTAATTATACCGCAATAAAAAATCATTTTTTAAAAGCGAAACTTAAGGAAACTTTATGAAGGATGTGCCATGTGTCTTGAAATGCCATTTTAACCCAGTTATTAATGATGGGAAATTTGTAAGATAGCTGCCATTCTTTAGCTAGAAAACAAACAGAATATTTATTTTGACTCAGAAGGGGAAAAAAAAAATGTGAAGGAGGAAGTGTAGACTATCCTAGAGTCTAACACCGTGGTTACGTATCTCAAGTAATTATTTTTAACTGGGTCAGCAGTTCTGTTGAGGAGAACAGTAATCCCAGGGTAAGGTGGTAGTATATTGGAAGAGGAGGCATTTGAAGAAAAACATATTTTTTCCTAGTATGGTAGCACAGACTTGGGTAGGAATGTAAACTCAGAAAGTGTGTATTTTAAGACAAGAGGCTGGAGTAAGACTTGGGGAAACTATGTTTAAATAGAGTTAACTTCAGTGCCTTACCAGCATTTTCTAAGATTTTTGTTCCCACAATACAAAAAAAAAAAAAAAAAAAGATCAAAGCAGTAAATTTATGAGTCAGATAACTAGTTCAATTTTGGGAGTGTGTTAAATCTGTTTTATGGCATATATAAACTGCGAAGAAAAAAATGCAATGGTTTTGGCTGTATTTAAATTTTTTTATTCAATTATTGTAACACCATATAGATATATATCAACAGGTGTCAAACTCATTAGGAAAAAGTCAGGTGAAAAAGAATGCTAGGAAATTATTTCAGAAGTCTTTACTGAACAGATGAAAGAGAAGCCTTTGGGAATACAATTGGAAATTGGAAATCAAAGTAGATCACGAAATTCATAGGAACCAGGTATAGTATTATAGATTTTATTTTATTCTAGAATTTTGAGCATTTTTTAAAAATATTTTATTTATTTATTTGACAGAGAGAGAGAGAGATCACAAGTAGGCAGAGAGGCAGGCAGAGGGAGAGGGGAATGCAGGCTCCCTGCTGAGCAGAGAGCCCGATGCGGGCCTCGATCCCAGGACCCTGAGAGCATGACCTGGGCTGATGGCAGAGGTTTTAACCCACTGAGCCATCCAGGTGCCCCATTGAGCATTTTTTTTTAAACCTGATGGACAACATTCATTTTTTTGGCATTCCTGACACTTTGCCTTTCTCTGGTGGTACCACACTGTAAAGGAGATGCATGAAAACATCATCAAATTATAATATTAAAATTACTCCTAATTATAATATTAAAATTACTTCTAATTGTAGCCAATGTTATGGGCATAATAGAGCAATAAATTAAGAAAAGATAAAAAATCAAAAAAAAAAAGAAAAGATAAAAAAATCCGTATAAGGTTTAATATTAAATGCAGTGGTTATTATTTCTGGTGGTACATGAAAAGTGCACTACTATAAAATTATATATCATGGTTATGTGATGCATTCATTCAACTCATTGAGAATTCATCCAAATTTTCAAAAAACAGAAAATAATTTATTAATTTATACAATTTAATCAATATAGCTAATTCTGTTGCCATTCCATCAATGATTTTTTATCTTAAATAAGTATGACCATGAAGTGTGTTGGTATATATCTACTATTTCATCCATGTAAGTTCTTATGCGTCTCTCCTATGGAGAGAATTTTACTGTATTATTGTATCTTTAATGCCTAAAAACAAAAGATGGATTTTTTTTGGTGGTTTGTTTATTTTTTTCCATAGTATTATCCTCTCCATGCTACCCAGTTGCTTCATCTGGTGCCCAGTCAATTAAGAACATGTACCTGTTCAAAAGTGGAAGGGGAAACTGTGTCAGAGTGATCGGTGAGTTCCAAAATGGTACCCTCCTAAGGAGTCAGTATACACGATTCCTTATGTACTGGTCTTATACCATAACTTTGCATAAAAATGAGGTAAAGACCATTCCAGATCAACTCATATGTGGAATCTGAAAAAGCCAGTGAATAAACAAACAAAAAGCATTATCGGACCTTTAAATACAGAGAAAACTGATGGTTGCCAGAAGGGTGGGGAATGGGCAAAATGGGTGAAGAGGAATGGGAGATACAGGCTTCCACTTACGGAATGAGTCCGTCATGAGAATAAAAGGCACAGCGTAAGAAATATAACCAATGGCATTGTGATAGCATTGTGTAGTGACGCATGGCAGCTACCCTTGTGGTGAGCCTAACGACATAGAGACTTGTCAAATCACTATGTTGTACACCTGAACCTAATGTAACGTTGTGTGTCGATGACACGCAAAAACATTTTTTTATAAATTTTTAATTTTTTTAAATTTTAATTTAAAAATTTTGATGCATCTGTTTTGTAAACAACAGGAACTTCATTTATGCATCATTCTTAATGTTTCAGAACTGAGTACACCCACCAAAGTCTACAGTTGGTTTGGTTCATCTGTAGCACATATTGGTCTGAAAGCAGTGACAGGTTTGGGGTCCTTTCTGCTTTATTCTTGACAAATTTTCCAAACCAATTGTATCTCTAAATCTATTTGTTCCACCGTGTTTCCTAAGTTGTCTTTAAAAATAGTGTGTTAGTTGTCACTTAAGTTGGAAGACCCAGAGACCTTGTCCACCTGTAACTATTTTTACTAGAAAGTCCTTTACTGGAAAAAGGAGTGGGTGTCTCACAGAGCTCAAACCAAAATTAAACAACCAACTTCACCCAAGTGAAGTTGTGCTAAGCCTCAGGAACAAACAAACCTGGACTTGAACGTCATGTGGACTCCTTCCCCACTCATCATCCCCCAGTGTTTTAGATTCCTTCTTTCTCCAAATGGTGTCTTTGCATGGTCCAAAGCATGCCTGTTGGCAAATCTTGAGTGTTACTATCCTGCCCTTGTATTGCTATTCTAGTGTTACTATTACAATTATAGTTGATCCTTGAACAACCCAGGGTTAGGGGTGCCAACCCCCTATGCAGCTGAAAATGTATGTAACTTTCAACTCCCCCAAAACTTAACTTCTAATAACCTACTGTTGACCACAAGCCTTACTGATAAAATAAACAGTTGATTAACACTATTGTGTATGTTATATGTATTATAAGCTATATTCTTAAAAGAAGTAAGCTAGGGGAAAGAAAATGGTATTAAGGAAATCACAAGGAAGAGAAAGTCCATCTACAGCGCTGTTCTGCATGTATCAAAAAGAAATCCACATACACAGGAACCCGCAAAGTGTGGTTCAAACCTATGTTGTTCAAGAGTCAACCACACGGCCCTTGTGTTACCACTACAGCACTACTGCAACTATTAATGTCCTTAGATTGCTATTCCGTGTTACTATTACTTACACCACTCTATTGTTACCATTATTACTTGAGTATTGCTCTTGCAAATTCAGGCATTGGTGAGACACTTGTCTGAGCCCCAAATCCAAAAAATTGTTGGGAAAGACGAGCCGAGCCCTAAATCAAACGGCCAGCTCTAGACCAATCAGATGCGTCTCAGCTTCAGATAAGCAAAGAATATGGGACCTGCCTGTGAAACAAATAAATGGGGTGGGGTAGAAGCACTATCACATCTTTGAGAGATGTGGTAGATGGGTTGACTTGATAGATGACAGATAGATAGACAGACAGGTAGAAAGAAAGAACAGTCACATTAAAGTAGAACAACAAAATAAAATAAACTAAGTAATTATCTAAAGAAATTTCTATAGAAAAGTCTAGAAAGGATAAGCTACAGCCAAGCGTGAGTTTCACAGAACACAGCTATATTATTGCCCTAGATCTACTCATTAGCAGAAGTGGGATAAGAATCTGGCCATCAGTTTTCTGGCAGCCTTTGCAAGATGTAAATAGAAGAGGAAATGATTCTCAGTCTCCTAATTAGTTGCTCTAGAGAAGCTCAGCTATTTCGGTACCAAGACAAGAGAAAATCTGTCCCTCAGCTCCAGAAGGAGTCAGGGTAGAGTCTATCAAATGCCACTAACAATGTCGTAAGGGGGAGCACAATCATCCGGGCTGATGGTTTGAAGGCACAAAGCAATTCCATGAAAGTCGGTCAACCAGTGAACCCAAGTGTCGGGGCCCCAGTTTTCTGCTCCCTGTTAGTCTGACTTTGCACAGGCATCCATTTTGCGTAGCTAGAGCAGGAGTGCTGTCAGAGGCAAGCAGGTAATGGGAACATGTGGAGATGCTGGGTGTAGGCAACGGTATGTGGAGCGTGAAGAGTACGTGCTTTGCCTAAAGATGCTCAAAGTCACTGCGGCTGTGTTTGAATTGTTCGAAATGCCAGGCTGTCCAAGAGGAAGTCAGCTGCAAGCGACCGGCCTCAGGCTGCTTTGGGGTCAAAGGACTTCTGTTGATGACCTCTGACTGGGCAAAAGGATTACTACTTCAGGAAATTCTCCTTATATGCATCTTTTCTCAAAAAAAAAACATATTTTTTTTTTGACACGTGAACGGCTATGAATTTGGCGAATGATAGAAATACACTCTTCTGAAGAATGTTCTAGAAATGCTTTCTTGGATCTCTTCTCAAGGCCTTTCATGAATCATGAGTCCAAGTATGGCAGCCTTGTTGCACAGGCGCTATCTATGTATTTAACCCTTGAAATACCGAAGTCAGCCCCTCGGTGGGTGATGTTAACTATTCACGACACCATCAGTTCCAAGTCTAGAGCTGCACGTCCAAGACGGTTCCCACCACGGAACGAGACGTGCTGTCCGTTTACAACCCATGCTGAATTTCAAAGACCGAGTCTAAAGGGAAAGAATGGAAACCATCTCGCTAATAATAGTTTATATTGATCCCAGGTGAAAAATGATAACATTTTGGAAAGAGCGGGTTAAATAAAACAGTGTTAACATAAAAACCCTTCTGTTTCAATTTTTTTTAATGTGGCTACTAGAAAATTTAAAATTCCATACGCGGCTTATGTTGTTTTCCTGGACGCCGCTGGACCCTGTGGTAAGAGGAAAGGGGCAACGCTGGTCTTTCTGGTCCTCTTTCCATGCATGGTAGTTTCTCCCCGAGAGCAAACCTCAGAATCCCTGTGCTTCTTTCTCTCCTGTTTACCTCCTGCAGTCATTCCGTCCCCAGGCCCTCACGTCTCATCTTCTGTGTCTGTTCTTACGATGATTGCAGGCGATCTGAGCACAGCGGCGTGCCATTGGTCTCAGACGTTTGTTTCTTTTCTCTCCACCCCCTTTCTTCATATGGGACCAGATTCACTTTTTTCTTCCTAACCAGGCATTGTCCACGTTTCTCTGGGTTACAAATTTCCAACAAGGAGTGAACAGCAGGGAGATTGACAAATAAATAAAAATCGAGAACAGCCCCCCTAAAATGTGGAAGAATGATTTCTTAGAGCCTTGCCCTGCTGATGGAAAGATTCCAAATTCCTCGGCTTAGTCGTCAGCAGGCTTCACAATTGGGTCTCTGTCCAGGCCTCCTTCGTTCCAGCTCACACCCTGGGGCCTCCCGCCTTGCTCGTCCACCCTCGGAGCCGCTCGCCCTGCTTTTCTTGTTTACCCAGATCCTGACGCACCCCCCGCCATCCATACCCACTCTCTGCCTTTCATCTGCCTCTCATCGCCGCTCGGGCCTGCATCCCCGCCTCCTTGGCTGTCTTGTTATCTTCTCTATTTTGCATATCAGCGCTTGCTCAGAAACTATTTTACATTTTTATCTCAGGTATATCTTTTTCCACTTAGCTGGACGTCTGCTTGTAGCCAAATCCCATCCCCTCTCCCCTTCCTTTCCATCATCACTGGGTGGCCAGGTCACCGTGGGGCTCGGCAGCGGTCTCAAGTCCCCTTCCAGGATTTTGTCTCCACCGTGCAGAACTGGTGTGGCCACATGGCCCCAAAGGTGGGGTTCCTCGTTTACGGGGTGTGGCGGGTTCTGATTCCCACTGGAAGGACTTGTTTGCAAACTGGCATTCATTCAGCTTCTCCCCTCCATGACAACACAACTCTGGCCCAGAAATCTGTTGTCCGAGCACTCCGATGAGAAGATAAGGTCTCCCGCGTCACCTGTACCCCCCAAAGTTTCTGTAGGTCTCCGATGTCCACGAAAGTCCTTCCAGGGCAGAGGTCTACCCCTCCGCCGGCCTCGGGGCATTCCCCAGCAGTCCAAGCGAGCGGACACGACCTGTTAGACAAGCAATCTTAATCTGGTTAATTCGCCAATGAGCAATGCTGCGAAAAGTTCGACAAATAATTTTCCTGAGAATAGAAAAATGGATTTTCATTTTTCTAGAACAAAATATGTTACATTATCAGATTTAAAAGTCATTTCCAAGCGAAATGATGGATGAACTTTTTTTTGTCTAAAGCATCAGTATATTTCGATGTCCTAATTTTGACATTCAACCCTGTATTTCTCTCTCTTCCTCCTCCCCTCCACTTCCTTCATTCCTCTCCTCCTACATAGTAACATTCAAACAAAAATTACTCTTTTGAACTTACAATCATGTACACATATAGATTTGTATTAGTTTCTTCAAAATCCACTCAGAAGCCCATGAACTTATAGACCATCATTAGTAAAAATAACTGGAGGGGTGCCTGGGTGGCTCAGTCCGTTGAGCATCTGCCTTCGGCTCAGGTCATGATCCCAGGGTCATGGGATCGAGTCCCGCATCAGGCTCTCTGCTCAGCGGGGAGTCTTCTTCTCCCTCTATCTTTTTTTCTCCCCCTGCTTGTGCTCTCTCTCTCTCTCTCTCTGTCAAATAAATTTAAAAAATCTAGAAAGAACTTCAAGATAAGCTCACTGGCTCGGGCCATCATGAGAAAGTCAGGGGCAAAGAAAAACCGTGGAGAGGCAGGCACAGCTTAGAGGGATGTCAGAAGGTAGGCAGGACCAAGGGGAACCTGATTTGATCAAGGTCGGACGCACTCATTTCCAGGGGCTTCCCAGCCCTGTGCCAGCAGGACAGACCGTCTGTGCGGCTCTGCAAAGTGACAACCGTCTGATGCGTCAGGAAGCCCGTCCACGCGGGTCGGACAGCCCCAGGCCCTGAGCTCTAGCCTGCCGGCTGGAGTCACAGAATCCGCTTCGGCCCATGACAGACGGACGTGTGTCTGTCGAAACTGTGTGACATTTCGAAGAAATAGCACAGAATGTTTAAGATGGGAAAAGCAAAGCTGCTTACACGAAGTTCTCCTGAGCCCCCCGCAGCAGCGGGTCATGGGTGTGGGGCTCCTCCCTAGCACGACGAGGGGCCCACCGGGGAGGGAAAGCGAGGAAAAGGCCGCTCTCTGCAGCCTGTGGCCTGCCCCCCCCACCCCCCCCACATGTTCCAAGGCTCCTATTAATAGTTCCATCATGTGTCCACCAGATTCCAGATCTGCGTGATTTATAAGGAGGTCGGTGCTCCAGACTGAGGTCAGTGTCAGGGCGAGAAGGGGATGAGGGGCTTCAGGGGACTGCATCATGTGCCTGGGGCTGAATGCCATTGTTTTCCGTCCTGCATCAAACCTCAGCCCGCTTGGTCCCCATCTCAGTCCTGTCCTCACTTCTACGGGGTGACAGTCAACCTCTAACTGCAGACTCTCGCCCAGAACGAGTCGGTGAATGACCCTGCTCTCCCTCTGCCGTGCTCCTGATGCACGCACCACTCCTCCCCCCAGTAAAACAGTAAACCTGACAGAGCCCAGCCCCCGCTGGGTTATACCATCTCGAAACATCCAGTAGGATCTTCTGCATCGAGTAAACTCAAGAACGGAGTGCAATCAAAAATACAGCGACTGGGTGGCTCAGGTGTTTGAGCGTCCAGCTCTTGATTTCAGCTCAGGTCATGATCTCAGGGTCGTGGGATCGAGCCCTGCATCAGGCTCCGTGCTCAGCAGGAGTCTGCTTGGGATTCTCTCTCTCTCTCTCTCTCTTTCTCTCTCCCTCTGCCCCAGCCCTACTCACACTCTCTATCTCTTTAAAATAAATAAAACCTTAAAAAAAAAAGAAAGAAAACATAGCTGGAAGGAAAAATACCCATCATTTAATCCTATCCTTGCTATTTTATGAACAAGAGAAGTCAGACTTGGAAATTCTGCGACCCGACCAGGGCGGGTCAGAAAGTTAATACCAACAAGGTTGTGACTGGACTCTAATGTCTCTGATCCCCGGAACCGTGGCTCCATTGATTCCCTACATTCCACTGATAAGCCCAGGTTTTCATTTTAGAAAATGAATACCGACAGCCACTCACCGCATTTGTCTTGCAAACTGTTTTCAGTGGAAGATACAGGATGGAATTGCAGCATCGACTAGGAGACGAGAAGGGCATCTTCCTGGAGGAAAGACTAACGTAAGGGATGTTCGCACCCATTTTTATTCAAGTTCGGCCACACGGGTGGATGCATTCTCTTTCCTCTGAGGGTCTCTGGGCCGAAGATAATGGAGACACCAACTCTGCACAGTGTCTCCAGGCGGCGAGACGCGCCCGGCGCGGTGACCCCAGGGCAGCAGGGGCGGCTGAAGGACCGGATGGCACCGGATGGCACCGAGCAGAGACGCGCCCGCATGAGGGGAGCTGGAGAGGCAGGCGGTACCGACGGCGACCTGGGGAGCCCGCGGGCAGCAGCAGGCGAACACTGCCGTGTGCAGCCGTCCTTGACCGAGGAGCTCAGGTGCAACCACGGTGTGCGGATCCCACGCGCCTGTGGTCCCCTTGGCCCCCTGACTTACTCTAAGGTCAGGGTTCAGAGCGCTGCGGGGTATCGTCCCCCTCGTGATGGGCTCCGGCTGATCCACCGGCCAGCGCCAGACCACAGCACACTTATCTCCGCTAACATAAAGAAGGACACTTTATAAAGAACCGAGCCCTCCAAAGATCCAAATCACCGCAAATATGTATGATCAGGCTGAGTGATCACCGAATGGGATGCCATCGAGGGAGAAAGAACCCCTGATTTCTGGAAGCTTTTAATGCTAACATCCTCTGATTCTGACTCTGAGTAGGACTCACAATAAACTCTGTTTGTTTGTTTAAAGATTTTACTTATTTGAGAGAGAGAGAGAGCACGATCTGGGGGGCAGAGGGAGAGGGAGAAACAGACTCCCCGTGGAGCAGGGAGCCCAAGGCGGGACCCGAGCCCAGGACCCTGAGCTCATGACCCAAGCGGAAGGCAGACGCTTAACCGACTGCGCCACCCATTTACCCTTTTTTTTTTTAAATTAAAATCCATTCTTTAGAATATAATGACTTCTGTAGAGTTTAAAATAGGCTCACCATTTATCATTGCAAATGATGATCTAGCAAAGTTCCAGATGCCCCAAAATTATAGATACAAAAAGAGAGAATCACATACATAGAACTCACCACATTCTCTCCTCAAGCGCTTTTCATACGGAATGCTGAAATTCCATTTAATTGCCTCTGAGTTCATTTGTGCACTATGTCAGATCTAGCTAAGCCATATTTTATTTTGATATTTGAAAATACACATTATTGCATGGTCACAGGTACTCCTTTCTTAGAGAAAAAAAATCAAAAGAGAAAGTAATGATATAGAAACTGATGTTTATTTAAAATCAGGCATGGAACACAGTAATTGGGACTCTTGCTGTTATGGTATCTAGCATATTATGTTTCTGAGTTTATGACAACTGTAAAAACCATTTATAGCAGCATAAAAATCAACGTCTGAGTCGTCTTAGATAAACTTGACAGATTGGAAAGCTCCCTTGCAAAAACACTAATAGGAACTTTTCAAAGACGATGAATTAAAATATTTTATTTGTGTATCTGGCTGGCAGCCCACATTGTTGGTGTAATCGCAGCTCATCACATGCTTAGAATTACTAATATTATGATTTATTAATTTGTGACATTTCTAAACTTACTTTTTTTCTTCTTTTTCCACCCGACAGGTAATTGTCATTGGGAATTACTGATTCTTAGCAGAAATGTGGCTTCCTTTTATTGGCACATCCCTCCATGCAACCCACAAATTCCTGCCATAAAGTTCATATATTTGTGTTGGTTTGATGTAAATCAAGATCATGACATTGAAATCCCACATGTTTTTGTTAAGGAAAGCACCATGAAAAAAAAAAAAAAGTCTCAGGAAAAAAAGGCAAATTCTGCTTTTCTTTATCAAGTCTTAGGATACAAATGTTTGCTTTCTCTCTGATAAATAGGATTTAAAAGAGGAAAGGCATGCATGGAAGGGGAGGGATTGCTGGTTGATGTTGCAAAACTCAGAGTGAGGCCATGTAAATGTACTTTGTGATTTATCATTCTAAATATGGAGGCTATGTAGTTTTGTGCATGTAAAATATGCCTCATAAATAACACATTCACTGTATCATCCTTGCAGTGGCCACCATGAATCTGGGGTGGGACTTATGTAATGATTTATTGCTAACTCATGGGCGAGTCTAGAGAATATTTTCCATCTTTTCCTGATCAGGACTCTCTGGATGTGAGAACAAAGATATATCAGCTCTGGAAGATCCAGAAGGATCACAGACGAAACATTGCTTCATGCTTTTTCTGCAGGGACTTGAACTGCCCCTTCCTCTGACCAGCCTGGCTCCACAAATCATGTAGGAAGCCACAGGTGGGCTGCAAGGTGCGTAAGACAGCCAAGGATGCCAGCGGAGTCTGAATCTCTCAGTCCTTGAACCGTAGCAGCCCCACATGATCACATGACACACCTCCGTGGCCCCCAGGTCCCATCGCCCTGGCTCCTGGCTCCCATTCTCTGTTTTTCCAATCCTTGTTCCAGGGACAGGGCCCACCCCATGGCTTTGCCCTAGGTCCCTTGAGTGGTCCCTCCTCTCCATCACTGTTTTCTCATCTTTGCCATTCTAACCCCCTTCCGACGACTCCCTTTTCCCCAGCCTTTAATTTTAACCATTAAGCACCCCTCTGTGGCTATTTAGACCCATTTCATCCTCACGTCTCATGTCACTTTGTGGACATGAGATTAGCGTCTTTTACATGGATTTTAATGAGTGTACATTGCACAAGAAAGAAATGTTGCATCTACAGAGTGGCCTTTTTCTACATTTCAAATAGCATCATTGCCATAGAAACTGAGCGGTCTGGAACTAAAATACACAGAAAGAAGGTTAGCTAACCGCAAATGGGAGAAGGTGTGCCAGACCAAGTCTGTGAGCCAGAAGGGGCTCAAGATGATTTTGAGCCTGTGGTTAGAATCAGCTTGAGACCTGCAGTGGAAGAGGTCAGAGGGGCACTCCCCCACCCCGGGTACCTTCCCTGTTAGCTTTGAGCAATGCCCAACCCCCCATCCTCAGCCTTCCAGCCCACACTGCGGGTAATTTGGCTCTTGGCTGACTACCTCTGGCCACTCTTATCTAACAATGCAAATGTTACTTCGAGAGAAGGCATTGTTGGCTTTTAAAAGGCATCGTAAAAAATAACTTTTATTACTATTTTTTCCAATTACAAAATTGTTATAGGCGCAATGTAGACAATTTAAAAAATTCCAACTAAAATAAGAAAATAAAACAAACTTTTATTCCCACCACCCAGGATAAATCTGTTTTCGCATATCGGTCCCCACCCTCCATGAACCCCCGAGTATGGTTGATCATTGACCAAGGGTTTGAACTATGTGGGTTTACTTAATCCCTAATCCACGGGATCATCAAAAGAAGTGAATTAATTACTTCATATAAAAAGCCTAGTAAATGTCAGCTTTTATTATTACTGTATTGCTTTTACTTTTTTTGGTTTTCACTTACTATTTGTTTAATATACCTTATCTTCTTTTTATACCTTTTTTGTGATTATGAAATATATGTCATATATAGAACATTGACACCATAACGGTAGATCATTCTTAGAAAGACAAGCTGCAGTCAAAAGTAAGAGGATAATTTCTGTGGACAGAAATAGAGGGGCATGTTGCCTGGCTCATGGCTCATGATAAACTGAAACCAGATTTGGGCCATTGGGACTAGGGCTTTAATTCCCTTACAGAATGCCAAGGAGCTGGAATTGAACTCCTGGAGGGTAGCTATTGGTTGAGACCTCAATCTTTGCTTGTGACAAAAACTGAAATATTTCTGCCCACCCATTGAGGCTCTGGCCAGAAAGATGTGTTTGCAGAGGAAGAAGAAAGCAAAGGCACTCAGGAATGGACGAGGGATTTGGGAACTCAGCGTCTTTGCAGGCTGAAAGCCCCAAGCCACTAGAAGAGCTGAATCGGGACCATATTCCCAGTAGGTTGCAAAAACAACAGCCCTGCCTGGGAAGGAGGCTCACTGGTGTGGGAGGATATATTCATCCCAAACAATGCTCCATCCAGATGGCAGCCTGAATAAAGAATTCCACAGCCATGAATTAGAACCAATAGGCTCAGAGAAGGATCAAAGAGACAATTGAGAAATCTGAAAAAGATAATCACACGAGCATGTGTAAAATAAACAGATGATAATGGACATTCATAAAACAATAGCAAGAAGAGGCAACGATGAAAACGAATCAAGTGCAAAGCCTGGAAATTAACGATCTAATAATTTTGTGCAAAAATTCAATAGATGGGAAGAATAGTCAGGGCAGTAATCCTGAACACTGGTCAGAGAGATAAATAGGTGGAAATACAAAAAAAAAAATGGGTTAAAGGATGTCAAAGATAGATGAAGAAAGTTTTAAATGAAGAAAACTGAGCGCATAAGGAGGGGCGATACTTAAATTGATAATGACTCAAAAACTTTCAGGATTGAAGAAACTCATAAGCATTCCACTAGAAACATCCTATCAAGTATTCGGCACTTGTAGCACCATAAAATACATACTCGCATTCGTCATGGTAAACCTACAATGTACAGGAGATAGAGAGATTATGTTTTAAAATATATTATGAAAACAGGGGAAATTACCAAAAAGTAAAAATAAAAACAATGCCATGTTTGATATTTGATTTCTCATCAGTAATAAGGTATGCAGAAGCCAAAAGAGAAACATATTTTTCAAGCACTAAGGGAAAATAACTGGAAACCCAGAACTCTACAGTGAAATAAAAGTACGTTCAGACATTCAATGATATGATAGTTTACTACCGGGGCACCTGGGAGGCCCAGTCGGTTAAGTGACCAACTCTTGGTTTTGACTTAGGTCATGATCTCAGGGTGGTGAGATCGAGCCCCGTGTCAGGCTCCGTGGTTGGTGTGGAGTCTGCTCAAGTCTTCTTCTCCATCTCCCTCTGCCCCTCCGCTCTCTCTCTCTCAAATAAATAGATCTAAAAGAAAAAGATAGTTTACTACCTACAATTCTTCAGAGAACAAAAGTAATAAAGCATATCCTTCCATGAGGAAAAAAACAACTCCGAATTAAAAAAAAAGAAGAAGAAGAATGTAAGAGCCAAGAGTGAGTGGTAGAATCATGAAGAAACATAGTTGGATCCGGGTTATTATTGAGAAGTAAATGATAATGGTGATTGTGATGATAATGGCGACCACTTGTGTTAAACAAACAAGTTCTGATTAAACCTGAGACGATAGCAACACGGGGATGGGAAGATGGCTCTTTGGAGGAAAGTTAAAACAAATAATGGTCTTGTTGAAGAAACTAACTTTGAACATTTTTAGGGAAAAAAAGGAAGGGAAACAATTTAAAACTCTAACTGCAGCTCGTAAGTTAATAGCCCTGGTAGAAGGAGAAAAGAGAATTAATTCCATCAACTCAACATCAATCAGGGAAGGAGACCAAATTTTTTAAAAGTGAAAGGACAGCATGGGAATTACGAGACGACATGACATAATTAATTTCAACTACCAGTAACTTCAGGATTAAGGTAAAGTCTCATAAGGCAAGACAATGTCTGTCTGGTAGGGCAACATGATGGTCCCCCCAGATCGTCTACTTCCTAACAGAAACCAGCAGATTTCTGGCGGAACCAGCAGATGTGATCCAATTAAAGACCTTGAAATAGGAGATTTTCGGGGAGCCTGGGTAGCTCAGTGGGTTAAGCAGCTGCCTTCGGCTCAGGTGATGATCCCAGGGGCCTGGGATCGAGCCCCGCATCGGGCTCTCTGCTCGGCGAGGAGCCTGCTTCCCCCTCTCCCTCTGCCTGCCTCTCTGCCTACTTGTGATCTCTCTCTCTGTCAAATAAATAAATAAAAATCTTAAAAAAAAAAAAAAAAAAAAGAAAGAAATAGGAGATTTTCTTGACTACGCAGGTCAGCCCAAGATCATAAAAGGAGTCCTAAAGATCAGAGGGCTTTTCCCAACTGTGTCCAGAAGATGCACGTGGCGTCAGAAACAGGTGATGTTGCTTGAAGACAAGAAGGGGGGTCTCGAGCCAGGGGACACGGTGGCCTTTAGAAGCCGGACAAAGGGCAGGGATAGACTCGGCCCCCGAGGTTCCAGGAAGGAAACAGCCCTGCCCGTATCTCGACTATAACCCAGGGAGAGCCTTGAGGAACTTCTTACCTACAGGAATGGAAGGTAATAAATTTGTGTTGTTTTAAGGCATTTTCCATGTTTTGTGTTCTTACAAGCAATGGCACAATGAATGTCCATGGATATACTCACTGGTCTGCTTTGTTTTCTTGTTTTCTTAACATGAAGTAGAAATCCTTGGTTCACAGGATATGAGGCTTCCTTATCCAAGTGCTTTATTGCCATATGGAAATATTCTACCCGTTTTGACCAACCTCAGTGACAGTTATCTTTGGTATGGAGGGAAAAGGAAGAAAATGAGAGGGCGGGGAAGCCAGAGAGAAGGAGGGAAGACGGTCCGGGCATTTCTGTCACCCCATCTCCCTCTTTCTGACATCTCGCTCCTCTGTCTTCTGGAAGCCTGGGATTGGGCGTGACTCGAGGAAGCTGTCCCCAAATACAGGGAGACACACCTCCACACCAGACCTGCTGTTCTAAGGTCGGAAGGAAGAGAGGCGTAAGGTTGTCTCTGCCACAGTCAGGAATGTTCCAGAAGGAATTCAGATCTCCATGGAAACAAAAAACAGAAAGAAACAAATAAACAAGTCGTCAATTAAAATACTGTTTTTTTATTCAGCTAATAATTTACCATTTGTCGTAAAATGAAATCACCTAACCATCCCGATTAATCTGCAGTTATAAGCAGAATCCTTCGGCAAACTGCCTTATTTCTCTGAATTTCAGCCTCAGTTTACTCATCTGTAAAATGCAGGTTAAAAAATACTTACAGAGCTTTTGTAACTAATCATGTTTGCAAAGAATTTACCATAGGCAGGGCTTGACACAGAGCAAGCAACCAGTAAATTCTGGCTATCATTATTACACAAAATTGTGTGAATTGCCTCCTTATTTCTGTTTTAAATGTTGCAAAGCGGAAACTGTGGCAAGCCTTCGAACCTCCTGGGAAGCGGCCTCCTCTTCCAGTCTCCAGAGTCCTGGTGTGACGTGATCTGAAGGCTGGTCAGGAAATTCTCCCCGGACCAAGCCGAGTATCTGCTTTGCTTCTCGAATTGCCTTTGGGAGGAGCCCCCTGGCCCCCTAGAAACGTTAGCAAACCACAGAGATCTGGATGCAGCAGTGGTCCCAAAATAGGAACCTTCTAGATCATTTTCCCCAAGATTCTGTGATGCGTGCAGTGTCCTGTCTGAGGAGCTTGTACTGGGAAAGCAGTTTTGGAATGCCCGGCAGACTTGTCTCAGGTCTCCGGGCATTTAGCTATGCTCGACTTCTCATCAAACGAAAGCGATCGCCTATTAGAGTCAGTGCTAAGAGTGATCTCTGCAAATGCTAGAGCCTTCTTTGAGGGCAATCAGGCATCTTACACATGGCAATCCCACCAAGGAGGAGGGCGGGCGTAGCGCATAGTCCCATCCAGCCTTGAGGTTTTCACAACCGATGATTTATTCATAAGCAGTGCTGGCTCAGCACAGTGGTCCCTTCACCTGTCTTTATAGGAGGGGTGTTTTAACGTAAGATGGGGAGGGTGCGCGTGGCCACATGGAAGCCCACAGATGTCCAGGCAAGGGACGCCTGACCCAGCCGTGCCGTTCCCTTGTGGGCATCCCACCCACCAGTCTATCAGAAAGACTGCACATCACCGGGCCCATCCCAGCGTGCCTGTTTTCGTGCCGTTCCTGTTTCAGGCTGAGAAAACGAGCTTCCCGGCGGAGGCGCGGGTGGGAACATCACGCTGCAGTCTGAGTGCGGCAGGAAGCGGCCGTGCCCGGCGCAGTGAGAGCCGCGAACCGCCCGCGCGCTTCCCGTCCATCTCTTCCGAGAGGCCTGACAATTCTACATATTCCGAAGCGGGAACAGGAGCCTTGGAAAAACAGAATACCCATACCCCCCAAATATCCAGACCTGTTCTTATGAAGATCATCACCCGCGGCTACCGTGTTGCTAAAACCTGAACCCCCGTCACCATGGGACAGTCTGGACACAATTAAAACGATGACTTGTTCACTAAGGGCTTCTACGATGCCTCAAGGCGGCCTTTGCCCAGATAGCTTTACCAAACTGACCGTTTATTACATTATTTCTGTATTGATATTAACTGCATTTCAGGTCAGCAAGCCCATGAGATGGTCCCCCTGGGTGTGGATGAAGTGCCGTGACCAGTGTTAGCTGTGTGTGCATGTGTGTGTGTCTGTGTGTGTGCGTGTGTGTGTGCCTGTGTGTGTGCTTCTGTATGTGTGTGTGCCTCTGTATCTGTGTGCACGTGTACAAGCCTATCGGTACATGTGTGTGCAAATGTGTCTGTCCACGTTTGCCCATGTGTGCAAGTGTGTGTGCTCCTATATGTGTGTCTGTGTGTGTGTATGCCTGTCTCTGTGTGCATGTGTGCAAGCCTATCAGTATGTGTGTGTGCAGGTGTGTCTGCATGTGTGTGAATGTGAGTGTGTCTGTGTACGTGTGCCCGTGTGTGCATGTGTGTGTGCTCCTGTATGCGTGTGTGCCTGTGTGTGTATGCCTGTCTGTATCTGCGTGCACGTGTGCAAGCCTATCTGCACGTGTGTGTGCACATATCTATAAGGTGGGGGATCCCTGAACTTACAAAGCAAAATACCGTTCTCCTCAGATGAAAACTTAGTGTCGCTGCAGCGCACAGGAGCGAGGGGAGGTGAGCGGGGCTATGAGGTCCCCAGGAACCCAGGACGGGACTGGAACAGCATGAGGGGGGAGCTCAAGCTCCAGAAAAAGGTCAAGACACTGTAGGCTAACAGGCCGGAGTCATGGGTCAAGAGCAGACCCTCGGTATAGGAATCTTTCAGCTGTGCTCAGAGTAAAACTGACGTCAAGCCCAGGTTTAAGTATATGAAAACTGGTCATTTTTAAATCATTTCCACCTCTCCCAAAATGTTTCCATGTTTAAAAAAAGTGAAAATTGCCCTTTCAAAGAAGTGTTGAAGATACTGTGTGGAATAATTGTCTATGGCTATTGCAGTTTCAACCAAGATATGTCAACTTAGGCGTGGATTTCATTAAATGCGGCTTGCGCTGACAATTTTGCAAAACAGTACTTTGCTCCCCTAGTAAAATGAAAAGAGCAAATACAGTTGAAATTTATATTCTATTTCCTTTCTTTACTCAATCTTACCCTTTCCCTTGCCGAAATTAGATACTGAGAAGGCTTGAATATGATAAAGCTATTTCTACATTTTTTCTTTACCAAATCTTTGAAGAAAAGTGTTTATTATCTTTGCCAAATTAGCAAAATGTGATGAGAGCACGTCGCTACGGAACATAACTGCTATTTATTTCACTGATGCTGGGGTTGCTTCTGAATGAGAGGTAGGTTGTAGAAAAATAATTTGAGTTTCCTTAGAAGCAGAGATGCCTATGGTCAAGAAAGGAGCAAGCAGAGACTTCTGGGAGGTGATAGAGTAGAAGGTTCCGAAGCTCACCCGGTCCTGTGGACACACCTGGATAACAGCCACATCAGAGTAGCTAACCTTGACAATGACCCAAGGACAGGCAGAACCGACGCTCCACAGCTAATTGTAGAGAGGAGGCCATAACGAAAGGGTAGGAGGGACACAGATGTTCAGGAACCAAACTCCTTATGAGACTCACCACAAACAGGAGATGCGACAGCACGGAGAAGGGAGAGGAGCAGTCCCCACACCAGTCACCCCCAGGCACCCCCAGGCACTTGTCTTATGGGAAGACAAGTCCCCATAAATTTGGCTTTGAGAACCAGTGGGGCTTAACTTCGTGAGTTTTTATAGTTAGTGATCCTTAACTCTGGGTACTTAAAAAATCAGCGGGCTTAGCTCTGGGAGATCCTGAGGGTGATAGGAAACCACGTGTCTACCCTTAAAGACAGTGTAATAAAAACCACCTGTCCATACAGATAGCACAGAAAGAGCAGTTTGGAAAATGTCAGGGGGTACTTAGGAGTTTCATTTGCCCATCTTAGAACATGTACCGGAGGCACATGGATCTTTAGGAGATTTCCCCAAGAATAACAGAGCTGGTGAGGCACCAACCTTTTGCCCCACCAGCCTAGACACCCAGGTGCTTTGGGAACCAGCGTGAACACTGCCCACCAACTTTGCTAACACCTCCCACCTCACCCTGCAATCTTCCCCCAGACCCGCCCATCAACCCGTCCCACTCGGCGGGAGTCCCTTCAAAGCTGCTCCTGCTGCGTCCCATCCAGCAAGCAGGGACCAGCATCCCTCCAAAGCGACTCCTGCCTTGGGGAGAGGAGAAGGTGATCACACACACTGGTCACTGCAGCCACAGCGGCCACAGCGGCCACAGCTTGTCACTGGTGGTGCCGGGAGGGTGCCCTGCTGATCAGTGTGTCTGTAGCCCCGTCTGGCCAGACAGTGTGCTGACAGCCGTCTGATCCCACTGCAGCCTTGCCCACCAGCAAAAACGCCTC
The DNA here is from genome assembly GCA_028534135.1 of Potos flavus. NCBI lineage: Eukaryota > Metazoa > Chordata > Mammalia > Carnivora > Procyonidae > Potos > Potos flavus. Next base: position 120,230,123 of record CM052897.1, on the reverse strand, counting down.
GGGGGTGGGGGCAGCACAGGAAGAGAGCCTTCGGTTCAGGGTCATGGCAGCCTAGACAGGTGCATTGGAGGCAGGGGCAGGTGGTTTGTAAGCAGGCCTCACCCACTAACAAAAGCCTCCCAGGGGACAAGGCGGGGGCAATCGTCCTGCAGTTCCCAAGCAATGGCAGCCCAGACCAACAGGCTGAGGGCAGGCATCGGGTCTAACTGCCGACACTGCCCACCCACAAAAGCACAGCAGCTCCAGACTAGCCCAGCAACAGCACGGGGATCAAATCCTGCTGACCACAGGCAAGCGGGTCATTGCGGCCAACTGGACTGAAGGAAATCACGGCTCGGCACACAGGAGGGTGCACACAACACGCACAGGAGACAGCCCTAAAGTGCCAGGCCCTGGGGAACAGGGAACATTGCACTGCGGGCACTAGACCTCTTCTTCATAAGGCCACTTCCTTCAAGATCAGGAGATGCAACGGACTCTCTCAGTACGCAGAGGTGAAGAACTTAACTGAAACTAACCATACACTAGAGGGAAATAAATAGTAGACTAGAGAAAGCAAAAGAATGGATCGGTGAGCCGGAAGACAGAGTAATGGAAAGCAACCATGCTGAACAGCAAGAAGAAAAAAGAATAATAAAAAATGAGAATAGGAAAAAAAAAAAAAAGAGAGAGAATAGGTTAAGGAAAATCAGTGACTCCCACCAAGCATAATAACATTTGCATTGCAGGGATCCCAGAAGGAAAAGGGAGAGAAATAGGGGAGCAGAAAACCGTGGCTGAAAATAGTAGCTGAAAACTTGCCAAATCTGGGGAAGGAAACCGACAGCCTGATCCAGGAGGCACAGAGAATTCCTGTCAAAATCAACTGAAGGAGGTCCTCACCAAGAAACATAAAATTAAAATGGTAAGAAGTACTGATAAAGAGAGAATTTTGAAAGCAGCAAGAGAAAACAGTTACATACAAGGGAAACCCCATGAGGCTATCAGCTGCTTTTTCAACAGAAACTCTGTAGGCCCAAAGGAAGTGGCATGATACGTTCAAAGTGCTGAGAGGAAAAAATTGCAACCAAGAATAGTGTATCCAGCGAGACTATCGCTCAGAATAGAAGGAGACATAAACAGTTTCCCAGGCAAACAGAAGTTAAAGGAGTTCATATCCACAAAAGCAGACTTACAAGAAATGTTCAATGGGGTTCTTTGAGTAGAAAGGAAAGACCATAAGCAGGAGTAAGAAAGCTAAGAAAGGAAAAAAATCTCGCAAGTAAACACAAACATAATAAAACTGGTAGATTAACCACTTATGAAACCAGTACAAGGTTAAAGCACAAAAGCAAGGTTAAAGCACAAAAGCACAAAAGACTGGTTTTTCTATAAAAACCAGTCAAGGAATTCATAAAATAAAAGGATGTAAAATATGACCTCACATCCATAAAATGTGAAGGGAAAGTAAAAATTGAGTGCTTTTAGAATGAGTTCAAACTTAAGCAAACGTCAACCTAATACAGATGGGTATATGAATAAAATGTTATATATGAACCTAATGGTAACCTTAAATCAAAGCCCAGTAATAGATACACAAAAAATAAAGAGAATGGAATTCGAGCATATCACTGAAGCAAGCTATCAAACCACAATGGGAGACAGCAAGAAGGACAGAGAAGAACTACCAGAACAGCTGGAAAGCAAGTAACAAAATGGCGGTAAATACATACCAATCAATAATTACTTTGAATGTAAATGGACTAAAGGCTGCAATTGAAAGACATAGGCTGACTGAATGGACAAGGATGTAAGAACCATCGACATGCTGCCTACAAGAGTCACTTCTGATCTAAAGACAAATGCAAATGGAAGTGAAGAGATAGAACAATATTTACTACGCAAATGGAAGTGAGAAGAAAGCTGGGGTAGAAATGCTTATATTGGAAATATAGACTTTAAAACAAAGATGTAGGGGCACCTGAATGGATCAGTCACTGGAGCATGCGACTCTTAATCTCAGGGCTGCGAGTTCAAGACCCATGTTGGGTGTAGAGTTTACTTAGAAAAAAAGAAAACAAAGATGTAACAAGAGACAAAGGACGCTACATAATGATAAAGGGAACAATCCACCAAAATGATGTAACAGTTGTATATCCGACTTAAGTGAGACCTGAAACCGTAAATGTGAGATCTGAAACTATGAAATTCCTAAAAGAAAATATTGGCGGTAGCTTCTTTGACATCGGTCATGGAACATTTCTCTAGATATGTCTCCAAAGGCGAGGGAAACAAAAACAAAATCAAATTATTGGGACTACACCAAAATAAAAAAGCTTTCACAGAGTTAAAGAAGCCATCGACAAAACAACAAGGCATCATACTGAACGGGAGAAGATATTTGCAAATGACATGTCTGATAAAGGGTTAATACCCAAAATATATAAGGAACTTATGCAACTCAACACCAAAAAACTAAATAGCCCAATTAAAAAATGGACAGAGAACCTGAATAACCATTTTTCCAAAGAAGGCATCCAGATGGCCAACAGACACAGGAAAAGATACTCAACATCACTCATCATCAGGGAAATGCAAAGTAAAACTCCAATGAGATATTATCTAACACCTGTCGGAACAGCTAAAATCAAAAGCAGAAGAAATTACAAGAGTTGGGAAGAAATGCTCTCTTGGTGAGAATGTAAAGTGGTACAGCCACTGGGGAAAACAGAGTGGAGTTTCCTCAAAAAGTTAGAAATACTGCATGATCCAGCAATTCTGGCACTGGGTATTTACCCAAAGAAAGTGAAAACACTAACTCAAAAATATATGCACCCCTATGTTTACTGAGGCATCATTTGCAATAGCCAAAACATGGAAACAACCCAACTGTCCATCGATAATAAATGAGTAAAGAAAATGTAGTATATATGTACAAGGGAATATCACTCAGCAATTAAAAAAAATAAAATCTTGCCATTTGCAACAACATGAATGGAGCTAGAGAATATAATTCTAAGTGAAGTAAGTCAGACAAAGAAAGGCAAATACCATATGATTTCACTCATATATGGAATTTAAGAAACAAAGCAAATGAACAAACAGAGAAAAAAAGAAATAAACAAAAAAACAGACTCAAATAGAACACACTGGTGGTCACTAGAAGGGAGGTGGGTGGGGGGATGGGAGATATAGGTCAGGGAGATTAAGAGCACACTTGTGATCAGCACTGAGAAATGCACAGAATTGCTGAATCACGCTATTGCACACCTGAAAGTAATATAACACTGCATGTTAATTATACTTGAAGAAAAAAATAAATAAAAAAGGAGTAAGCACTACTTCAAGAAAAATACTCACATTGTCATGAGAATTAAAGAGACATTTAAAAATAATTCTCAATAGAGTCAATACTATTTTGTTCTCTAGGGAAAATAAAAAACTATATACGGCCCCATTTTCCACTGGCTAGGAAGAAATTACAAATTCTCTACTCTCAACAAACACTGCTAGTTCAAAGGTTAATTATGTTGTCGAACCAATTATTTGACTTTAATATAATAATAATCACATGGCTTAATAATTGCATGTGTGTGTGTGTGAGAGAGAGAGAGAGAGACAGAGACAGAACAATTTATTTTTAAAAAACATTTTTATTCTAAACTAAATAATGCTCTGATCCTCATAATCAATCTTTAGGTGCATATCTGACAATGGTTTTGAGTAAATTTCTAAAACAGCACTAAGCAAGTAGTATGACCATTTGAAGATTTTAATATAATTTTCCAAACTTGCAATCAGAATCCTAGAAAGTGTAAGTGCTTCGCATACTGCAAGTCCTTAGTAACTGTTTAATCATCAAGGAAGGAATATAAATGAGTGACGTAGAACGCCTTAAGATGTTCTGAAATGAGATGGATTTCTAGAATTTGAATTGGACTTGCTGGCGATGAGTCACCCTGGTCCTCCCCTTCACCTCCTACCTGATCAGAGAACACGGGCTCAGACTCCCCGGGGTCCCGGGGCCCCACCCCATTTATCAAGTCCCCCCAGCCAGTGCCTTCTGGAAAACAGAACCATAATTCCAGTTCTCTGAGACTGCTAGTGCAAGACGGAGTCCATCTTTAAGTTCTTAATGTAAGGCAGTGTAAGTACAAAGACTGAGACAATTCCCAGATAGATACTAAGTTACACGCATAGGCAGAATCTGGATGATGGTCTCCAACACAGTGCCTGAGCCAATGGTATTCAGCCTCATGCCCTCCCTCCCACTTCTGTGGGAGGAAATGCAGATTCGCAATAAAATAGTCATTCCACAGCGCTGATTTGGGTTCTAATTTCTAGGTTCTAGGGTTCCTTTCATCAGAACCTGGGTGTGGGAGCCCTGATGTTTGCACGGCTCTCACGGGATTGCAGTTTGCCGGTCACGTGGTTCTGTGTTGGAGCCATTAGAGATTTCATCCCAAAGTCCTCCAAACTCGGGGACGCTTTATGTACGATGAAATCTTCTCCATGTATTTTATGTATTTTGTAATCCCCAGTGCAAAAGAAAAATAATTTCAGAAACTCTCCCAGGACGATTCAGGACATGACACTTTCATTAGAGGCATCGCTTTCGGACTTTCTCAGCTATTGCTGTGAGACTTGCATTTTCACGGCAGAGAGCTGGCGGTGCGGAAGATCATGGCCACACCATTTAGATGAGCCTTGGCAATCGGGATCCTAAAGAGGTCTCTAAGAGCTCTTGCAGGATTCCCTGCAAGCTCATTCTCAGACTTCCTACGATGCTTGTGGCTGAGCCCAATCTGATGAGCAGGCCTTGGAGCACGCCAAACTGAGATTTGAATCCCGGCTCCCCAAGATCCTAGCTGGTCGAGAAGCTATGTGATCTTGCTAATCCTCAGCTTCCTCATCTGAACGCGGGGAAGAACGCCCATTTTTCAGAAGTCTTCAGCAGCTAGTGTAGGTGGAGCGTGTTAACTCCATTCCCAGGGCGAGCAGCCAAAAAATAGTAATTGTTAATAGCTTACCACATGAATAATGCTTTTGCACTACATTTTACTGACCATTCTTGCTTCCTGCTGCTAACTCAACATGTGTGTGTCTTTTTCTCTTTTAACCCAAGATTAAAAGTATGATTATCATCATGTTAAAGTATCTGTAGCCAGAATTTAAAGGGTTAAAATTAATATTATTCATTTAAAATGAATTTTTAAAAGAAAACAAGAAAGGACAATAAACCATTAGAAAAACTGGTGATAGAAAAGCAATTAACAAAAGAAGTATAAGCAGTCAGTACATGTATGATAAAAACCTGACCTGTTCAATCACCTCAAGTGAAATTAAAATAATAAAATAATACTATATATAAACTATTTTAAGAGGAAAGATTTAAAAGAAAATTATAGTGCTGTGTTCAGGATTTTCCCGGGTGATTTGGCAATATACACGAATAATATTTAACATAGCTATATTCCCACTATTATAATTCCTGATGTGTCAGAGATGTACATAATATTTATTTATAACGATGTTTTGAACAGCACTACATGGAATATTATGAAATAGAAATTTCTTAAATACCCAAAATAGGGAAATGACTCAATAACATATAAGGCTTTTAACTGTTTATGCTTCTATCCTGCTGTTAAATTTTAGTACTATGTTTTTAAGGAATAATTAATAGCATGGAAATATGATCTTCATATTTTACTGTCAGGTAAAACATGTGATACAAGGTGATATTACGTTAAGTACAAATTTTGTTTAAATATATCCATATGTATAGATACACATACACAGAGACATGAATAAAGAGAAACACTGACATGATAAGGGTATTTTATTCTATTTATTTTCCTTATAATTGTCAACACGTTTCATATTTATCACAATACACGTGTGTTCCTTTTTATGGTCAGAAAACAAATTAGGGGAAGGAGAGTAGGAACGGCTAACTGGTTTGCAGAGAGTCACCCCACGACTTGGTTCATAGACCAACCTACATACCTCCCCACTCGGGGAGAGTTAGAGGGGACCTCAGCGGGAGTGTGTGATGTTTTTCTGCCTTGGCTTTCAACTCTAACTTTCAAATCAGATATGTCCGAGGTTATATATCACTTAACTGATAACCAACTTGGTTCTTTTTTTTTTATTTTAAAGATCGTATTTATTTATTTGACACAGAGAGAGCATACAGGAGCAGGGGAGCAGCAGGCAGAGGGAGAGGGAGAAGTAGGCGGTCCTCCGAGCACGGATCCCGATGCGGGACTCGATCCCAGGACTCTGAGATCGTGACCTGAGCCCAAGGCAGACGCTTCACTGAGTGAGCCGCCCAGGCGCCCCAACCAACTCAGTTCTTAAAAGGAGTGTTTAAATCCCCAGTTCTTTGTTAAGGGCCTATACTCACTAGTTTAATGTTTAATGTTACTGAACGAAACGCTGTCATCGCTGGCCAGGCTTGTCCTGCCCCACCTGAAACAAGCAGTTACTTTGGACTCCGTGACGAGTGTCGAGGGAACGGGTGTAAATCTGGAGCAATCGGCGTTAACACTGATATTTGCCTGTAGAACAAGTTGCCAAACAAATACCAGGATGTGCAGCAGAGAAAGCAAGGGGGCTGGAGCCCCGAGCCCCAGCCCACATCCCCGAGCCACCGCACGGTCGCCGAATCTCAACCCAGGCGCTGTCTTCTCACACGTGCAAAACAGATCGCTCAGCTTCCTTGCGGTTCAGGGACGGTCTGCGGTCGGGTCTGGCCAATGAGAGGGGGGCAGAGGTGCCCAGTCAGTCCCTGGCGGACGGAATAAGGAAGCCCCATGACACTTTGCAACCCCTCCTACCCCCAGGGCCAACCAAGGAGGCTGCCACTGCCAGGGCTGGCTTGGCGACGCGCTCTGGAGAGCCACATCACGAGCCCCCCATACCTGGAGTGGATGCCCTCCAGGCAGGACACGATGGTGGCCGTGCAAAGCAGTGGGGTTTCAAAACCAACCTATTAGTGCAGCAAACCCTAGTCTATCCTGAAAGATACACCCCACAAAGTCCTGTCCTCCCAGAAACCTTACCACAGTGTCTCTCCAACAGCAGTGACTCATGGAGGCTCTCAAACTCGTGCTTCACACAGTCCTTGGAGAGAGAAAACGGAACATGCGATGGGACAAGGTGAGGTGCAGGACGCGAAGCAAGAGTTTTCTGGATAGAAAAAAAAAAAAGAAAAATTAAAAATATTCAGATAAAATAATACGAAAGACCCCCTTCGAGCCCTGGGGTTGAAATCTATGACCAGTAAGTGTAACTATGGAGTAAGACTTAAGAAGTGCGAATTTCTGTAAATTCTGGCAGCTTCTGCGGAGCAGCGGCCGGCATTGTCCACCATGGCGTCCGGAGTGACACCTGCCAGCCCGCCGCGCTGAGTAAAACTTGAACATGACTCCGGGATGAAGAAGAAGAAGAAACCCTTCTGTCACGTTTTTAAACTACACCTCGTTGGAACTTAGTGAGTCATTACAAACCAGGGAACGGAGGATGGATGGGGAGAGAACACACTCGTGCTGACTAGCTCTTTATTTTTTGGTTTCTGTGGTTTTTCGAGTCCTATTATTTAGTCCTATGGCCTTGGCGGAGAGGATATTTATGGAACAGAGATTCTCTTGGAGAGCAGAGAAGTGCCAATCCCACGGCTCGTCTGCCTTTCCGACGCGAGGAGGGTAACAAGCGTGTGCTGTTTGGTCTTCTTACAACATTTCTGTTGAATCAACCTGCTACTCTGTGAAATCCATCTGAGATGTTTACAAGAGACACATGCTCTTTACTGAGTTATTAATGAAAAGGGAGATTGACATCGTTGCAGGAATAGGATTTATTACCAAGTATGGTCATGTTTTCCTCCCGGAGCTTTGGCTGTTTGAAGGATAAATATTCACGGGCGTGTTTGCTGATATATGAAAATCGCCTATAATTCTTTCGTATCAGGAAGTTTAAGCAGTACTCTCTCCCATCAGCCAGCACTTACAAAGATCGTAAAGGATGGTGCCTAGCCACTTGAATCAGCCATTAGCGCTTAACCCAATACAGGCCACGCATAATGAAAGGAGCATATTTAGAAGCCAAAAATGCTGTGTTTTTCCCCGAAAAATAGTATTAGCATAGTGACAGATGTGCAAAATCCTTAATTCTACACCTCAAGCCACTCAAAACAGTCATGGGCCGGCCGTTTAAGTAAGGAAGTGGGGGAAAGGGTTGTTTCTGAAATACCTTCAAAATGCATGTTGGACAAATCCAAAAGGATTTCGAACCTTTCACAGAAAAAAAAAATCGACCGTGTTATTGTGGATCAGCGGGCGTGGATAGTCAGCATTTTTGCATTCCAGGCTAACACGTATAGAAACGAAGAGAGGAAGTCCCAGTGACCATGAGGTAACCTGAACAAAAACAGATTACGTTGCTTTATCTCCCGTGGGTCAAAGGTGCAGAGGAAGAGAGAGACACGGACTCCCAGGTAATTTCCTTTGGGGTGAATAGATGGCTTGTTTCTCACTCACAGACGCACAGAGGGCAGGAAGTAGCTGAGCACTAACTAACGCCCCGTCGGGGGGAAATCTGGAAGCTCGGGGACAGCTCGGATGGCAGCGAAGACATTCTCAAGGGCGCCCCACGTGACAGCAGGAAGAGCCACGTGGCTGTCAGGCCTCAGGGTGTGCGGGGCAAGGGGCTCCATGGTGGACTGGAGCCAGAATGCCAAGAGGGGTCAAGAGAAAAAAAGGAGAAGAAAATGGCGGCCGGTGGCCCCTGGAGGAGTGGGGGTGAGCCTGGGAGGCCGTGCCTCCTGTGGGGAGGAGAACCACAGCTCCACACCTGTCCGTGACTGCTCCGGCGAGGGAAACACCGGCCTAGGTTTCCCACTGTTTCGAAAGAAGTTGGAAATTTCATCTTAGGTGAAATACCCTGCTCTTTGACTTAAATCATTCACCTTTTTAAAATAAAGTACGCTGCGGGACACCAAAAAAAAGACAAAGACAAAAAAAAAAAAAGGAACATGTTCAGGCATAGTTAGCCGACGACACTCCCACTCCCTGCTTCTGATCTCTGGCTTCGAGTCTGAAACATAAAGACCTGTGGTCAGAAACGCCGCAACAAGTGTCTTCAATGACCACGTGGCCACGGAATGAAGGAGAATTCCGTGAAAATGGCACGGAACAGGATGAGAGGAGCACACGGAGCAAGTGTGAGGAAAGAAGAGGACCAGACTGGAGGAAGACGCACACATTTCCACAGCCACACCCGCCTGTGCTCGCTCGTGCCCAAGTGGAAAAACGCACGTGGCTGCTACGTGCGCGGTGTCTCACTTGCTACGTGTGTCTAGAGACATATGTTACCGTCCATCACATAATCCTTTCTTTGTCCCCATAAAACCATGAATTAATGGCCAAGTGGCTTCCCATAGGTTTTCAGACAGGAATACAATCCAGTTAAAAACCCAATAAACAGCAGCAACCAGGGTTAGCCGTGTGGAGGGGGCTGATCAGGTAAGAACCCCCTTCTTGGAACCCTGGGTGGGTAAGGCCAGATCTGTGAGGTTGTCCCAAACAATTCACACTCAAGACAGACATTGTTGAATTCAGGAACAATAGGGAAAGACACATGGCTTGGCATCTGAGGTCATTTTTCCTAAATTGCTATTCTACCGATATTCGAGATGATCCCGTATGTTTAGGGGAGATCCCATATGTTTTAAGGAGAAGGTTCATGTTTATTTTCATTGTAATGAGGATATACTGGGCTTTTACGTTAAACACAGCATAAAGGCAGGTAATATGGAGTTACGTAAAGCAAGACTGTGGGAATACAAGAAATACACAAAAGAATGTAAGAAGTTTGCAATGGCAGGTGAGAATGAAGACTGGTTTTCTGGGAGAGGGAAGAATGTGGACGCCACGGGCCTGCAGGTGGGTCTGAAACCACTGGCACTGGCTGAGAGAGAGGGCGGGGGGAGGTGAGGGTGCTGGGCTGCTGCGGCAGGGGGAGGGAGGGAGGGCAGCAGCAGCCCAGCACGTCAACTCTCCCAAGGTCTCCTCCAGGAAAAGCCACACAAGAGTGGGGCCTGCAACAAGGGAGCACTGGGCTTCTGGATGAGACCCAGGGAAGCAGGTTTGTCAACAGGCAGGAATGACCCTGGGATGGAGGGGTAGACTGAGGACAGGGAGAGGACAGGTCTCGGTTGCAGAGGCCCAGCTCATGCAGCGGTACGAAGCCGAGACCTCGTGCAGCCTGGCTGCCCACAGAAGCCCCCATCTCGTCCTTGCCAGCAGGAGGGCCGCGTGCATGCTGGTGCGGGTCGTGGGAAGACGTGGCCATTCCTTTCGAGGCTGTTTCTGTGCTGCAAGTCAAGGGGCTTGTGGGCCTCTAGGAAGACAGACAAAGACGTGCTCTGTCTGTCGCTTTTTGGAAAATCTCGTCATTAAGTGCTTGGTATGTGTGGTAGTTCCCTGGGTGTTCAGTCAAGGTCTGACTTTCTCTTTCTGAGGACCATCGAACCCTGTCCGTGGTTTCCAGCCTCCCACGGTTGGAGCGGCTAGATGCTCACGGCCTGAAAACTCTTTCCCCCAGGCCTTGAAAGCCACACTCGGGTCGTTCCCCAGAATGTAAAGAATGATCTTCCTGTTTCTGAGTAAAGATACCTGGAGTTTCTTCTGGAAAAACACTGAGCACGCTACTGGTGAGCAACACTCAGCTCGGGCCCATGGGCCTCAGCAAGCGTGGAAGAGGCCTTCGCGGGGAGCTTCGCGTAGTCCCCGCCAGCCAGGGCAGAAGGCCGTTCGCACCAACAGCAACAGCATTCTCTTTCTCGAGCCCCATGCACCTGTGCAAGGTAAGTCCTTTTTTTTTTTTTTTAAATAAAGAGGTAATATAGTTTTAAAAAAAAGAGACAACTTTGAAATGTCACAGAGTCATGTCCCACCTGTATCACCTACGGACCCAGTCACTGGAACATGTTACCCACACCTCCGAGCCAGTAATGTCTTCTTGTTGAGAGAATGTATTTGTAAGCTTTGATCCACAACAGGTAATCACAAACAAGAGTTTTCTTCCTTTTTCCATCAGCTCTACCTGTCAATGGAAAATTGTTTAATTTATTTAGAGAAGAGTGCTTTCTAAGTTTTAAATAGAGTACAGAAGACATGAATGGGCAATTGCCCAGAGAAGACATCGAGATGGCCAGTAGACACCTGAAAAGATGCTCAACATCGCTCGGCATCAGGGAAATACAAATCAAAACTACGATGAGATACGACCTCACACCTGTCAGAATGGCTCAAATCAACACCACAAGAAACAACAGTGTTGGTGAGGACTTGGAGAAAGGCGAACACTTGTGCATTTTTGGGAATGCAAACTGGTGCAGCCACTGTGGAAAACAGTATGGAGTTTCCTCAAAAAGTTAAAAATAGAACTGCCCTATCAACCAGCAACTCCACTGCTGGATATTTATTCAAAGAAAATGAGAACACTAATTTGAAGGGATGCATACACCCCTACATTTATTGCAGCATTATTTACAATAGAGAAATTATGGAAGCAGCCCAGATGTCCATCGACAGATGAATGGATAAAGAAGATGTGGTCTGTATATACACAATGGAATACTACTCAGCCATCAAAAAAGAAGGAAATCTTGCCATTTGCAATGACATGGATGGAGCTAGGGGGTATTACGCTAAGTGAAATAAATCAGAGACAGATAAATACCATACGATCTCACTCGTATGTGGAAATTGATGAAAAAACAAACAAGGAAAAAAAGAAATAAACCAAGAAAAAATTCTTTGCTCTAGAGAACCAACTGCTGGTCACCAGAGGGGAGGTGGTGGGGAATGGGGGAAATAGGTGATGGGGATTAAAAGTACACTTACTCACAAAGAGCGCTGACTAATATATGGAAGCATTGAATCACCATATTGTACACCTGAAACTAATATAGCGCTGTGTGTTAACTATACTGGAATCAAAATAAGATAAAAATAAAAATAATTTAATAAAATGCAATGTTAAGGAAAAAAATTAATATCTCACCTTGAACACACTTCAAACCTGCAAGTAATTAAGGAGTTCACTTAAAAGAATTAAACATATCTTCAACAGAGCATAAAATCAAAAGCGCAAGACTCAGCCCTCATTCCAATAACTTCTATTCCCTGAGGATAAACCATAGCTTATAGTTTGTTGTTTTGTCCACAGAGAAGGGAGGTAATGTATAAATTTACTTATGCACGTATTCATATATTATCTCCTTATGCTAAAATAATTATTGGCCTTTTAAATTTAAGAATCTATGTGTTCGAAGAACAAATTTGCAAGATTCAAACTGCCTGATTTCAAGACTTATGGAGCTCCCATAATCCACACAGCATGGTATTGGCATAAGGGTAAAAAGTAGATTGTAGAAACATACTAGAAATTCCAGAAACAGACCCTCACGAAGGCCTTGACAGTGCAACATGGGAAGAAAAGTCTTTCAACAAACAGTGCTCAATAAATAGATCAAAACAACCAGGGGAGAATGAATCTTAGATGTTAGCTCATCCCATGGAGAAAAACATAAAGCTTCTGGAAGAAAACATATTTCACAACTCTGGGGTAGGCAAAGATTCTTAGGACACGAACTGCACCAACTCTGAAACAAAAGAAAAACAATAAAACAAATTTCATCATAATTAAATCTCCTAGGCATCAAAAATTAAGAAAATGGAAAATTAAGCCACAAACTAGGGGAATACCTCACAATATATACATCTGCAAAAAGACTTGACTTCAGATTTATAAAGAACTTCTCCATACTAGTAATAATACCAAATAAATAATACCAAAAAATACAAAGAAAGAGGAAAATCTTGAAAAATTAAAGGCGAATATCTAAGGAGCATTTTAAAAGGCTTTCCACATCATTAGCCATCAGGGAAATGTACAATAAAAACTTACCGAGTCATCACCTCAGTAGAGCGATACTATCCAGTGCCAAGGACGAAGATGAGGAACAGGGAACTCTCTTACACTAACGATGAGTGTGTCAGATGGTACAACCACTTTGGAAAATTGGCATTTTCTTACAGAGTTAAACATGCTCCTACCTTATGACCCTGAAGTTGTATGTCTAGGTATTTACTCAAGAGAAATGAAAACAGTGTCCACAAAAACATTGCACAAGACTGGTTTTAGCATTTTTCATTCCTAAGAGCCCCAAACTGAGAACAATTTAAATTTGGTCAGCAGGGGAATAAATTAACTTTTCGTAATCTTCTCACAGAACTCGGATCAGCAATAAAATGAATAAATTGCTGATACATGCAACAACGTGGGTGAATCACAAAGACACGTTGCTCCAAGAAGCTGGACACAAATGGAGATGTTTTGTATGATCTCATTTATAGGAAGTTCAAGAACAGACAAAACTAATTGTGATGATAGAAATCAAAATAGTTGTTGCCAATAGGGAGTGGGAATTTACTGGAAGGGATGAGAGGAGGCATTTCTGGGATGATGGAAATGTCTTGTATCTTGACAGAGTTACTGGTCATGGGCATATATATTCATCAAAATAGATGAGATAAGGGGCACCTGGTGGTTTAGTAGGTAGAGCACATGACTCTTGATCTTGGGGTTGTGAGTTCAAGACCCATATTGGGCATAGAGTTTACTTTAAAAAAGTTACATGAAATTATACATTGAAGATGTATGCATTTCTTTGTACACACATTTAAACCTCAATTTAAAAAATACATTGGATAAATCTTTCCATATCCAGACAAAGACATTGACTTCATTGATTAAAACATTTTTTTTAAGAGGGAGAGAGAGGGAGAGAGAGAATCTTAAGCAGGCTCCACGCCCAACACAGAGCCTGACATGGGGCTCGATCTCATGACACTGAGATCATGTCCTGAACCAAAACCAAGAGTCGGACACTTGACTGACTGCGCCACCCAGGCGCCCCAGTTAAAGCCCTTTTTAAACCACCCTCTAATATTAATAACAAGAAGTTGGTTTGGAATCAAGTTGGTAAGAGTCCTCTCCAAATCTCCTCCCATCCCTTTCTAAGTTACACTCCACTGATTCCTTCAGAGCATGTGATGTTTTCGTATTTCTGTGACCATTGAGTAATACATTTCTCAAAGATTCACCTCAATTCTTAAATCAGTGCCTCCTTAGAATCTGGCAAATACACAGAAGGGAAATACGTAAATTCATTTTGTTCATACATCCCTCATCTTGTTTGATACATCTGACTTGGCTTCAGGAAGGTACTGGAAGATTTGTGCAAGGGCACATCAGGTGTTCTTTCTAGAAAAAAAATATGGTAGGATTTATGGGATGAAATGGACACAGAACAACAAAATTAATTACTTAAGTAAGGCAGCAACCCAAATAAAAGCTTTGGACTAGGGTGGCTGCTGGCCTGCCTTTTGTGCTGAGTTTTGAAGGGTAGATATTTGCTTAATTGCAGGTGGTCGAGGTAAGGAAATGCGTGAGAGACCAGGAGAAGGCTCATAAAAGTGAGCACAAAATAGAAAATGCAAAGTCAGGGCCAGATGCTTGCCAGTATGAATGGAATTACAGTAATCCTTTGGATGAATTGGAGGCCAATGATAAAAGCACAATAAATTCCCAGAAAACTAGATTACAGAAAGAATCATGCAAAATTAAGAAGCTACAGAAATCACAAATTTGGAATAAGGGGTATTTGTTTTTTATTAAACGTATACATTGCATTTGCATTTATTTTAAGGCCCTCGCTTAAGAAAAAAAACAAGAAACTTTATATATACACACATATGTGTGTGTGTAAATATACATATATACACACATATAATTCGAAGTCCTCCTAAAATTATGCTCAATTTTTTTTAATTTTTCTAAGTGTTTTCTCTCCCAGTGTCTTTAGGGGTTTTGTTGCCATGACGACATGTTGTAGGCTAACTCCTGTGTGTGTGTGTGTGTGTGTGTGCGCGCGAGACAATGTTGTACTAAGGGTTTGTTGAGAAGATACAGTAAAATTCATCTTCCATTTGGTTATACGGACCCATCTTCCTTTAGGGCTCAGGGATTTTTAAGAGCCCATCACAGGGTAACCAGATTGCAGAGATAGGAACCTCGCAGGAGTGCGACCGTTTTCTAGACGCAGGAGTTTTACTCTGAAACATGCCCTGAGTGAATGGATGACGAGGCGCTCCCTGCTAAAGCGAGTTAAAAAGGCTATGCTGTAACTATCTCCTTTATGACAGAATCGTCCCCGAAGGGAAGGAACACTTTTCTGTTGAACCAGCAGATCAGGAGGATTTGGTACAAGCTGAGGACGTTTTTGAAAAATACTATCATCCGTGTGAGTGACAAAGGCACCAGGTGAATGAGATGGGAGAATCATCGTATTCTTACATCTCAATATCTTCTCTGTGAATCTGAGATATGATTCCACATAGGAGAGGTGAAAAACAGATTATTAAGCAGGAGATGGCTCTTTGCCGGTTCATCCTGGAAAAAAAAAAAGGCACTTCTCTGCCCAATGCTGTCATTTTTCATAAGCACCAGTAATGAGTCAGAAGGTTGCAACTGGATTTCCCAGTTCACTGACCGGCGATTATGAAATCAAGATGGCTGAACTTGAGCGTTCGATGTCTTTTTTACAGAAAGACCTTTGGAAAACAATAAATGAAACATTACGATGGACCACGATTGCCACAAAGAGTATCACCATGAAATCTCCAGAAGAAATGCAAATACCATTTACTCTGGACTTTTCTCATGCTCTGTGTTATGAAGATCATACAGAATCTCTTTGGAAACATTCCAGATTTGCCTCCGGTGAGCACAATGTTAGGGAAGTCATAATGACCGTGTGCATTTAAACGTTTTCCAGACTTGAAAATGTGGTTTGTTTTATTATAAAAGGGAACATATCGCAGTTTATAATACATCTCTTTGCCTAAAGTTCTGTTCCATGCTAATGAAGTAAAATAGACTCCAATATGTTTTGTAATTTAAAGTGCCAAGTTGCTGTATTATATTCCCAAATTCCAAAGATAGGAGAAAGTGAGTAAACACAAAGCTCTAGTTAATGTAGAGAAGTTGTTTTTCACCTCTTATTGCCACAGTTGGACTTAATCAGAACTTCTGATGGATCGTGCACATTACTACATCCAAATATTTTAATATTTCCATAGATGTGTTTTCATTAGGAAACATTTCATTAGGAAATGAAACCATTAAATGACAGCAATAAGAGGAAAAAAGTGCCACGGAGCCAGATTGAGGTACATTATGGTAGCAATGTTCCAGAAGTCCGAACTCCTCTCCTTGTGTCACCTGCCTCTGCTTGACCATAGGACACAAGGACATACAATTTGAGAGGGCGAAGAAGATAATGAAATCCTAGGGGACTTAGTGAGTGTCTGAGAGAGGAAAACAGACCACAGGGAGAAAAAGCCAGGGCCTTCCATGACAAATTGCCTCCTTTTCTTCACATTTAGGACCCACATTAGGACCCACAAAGGGGTAGTCACCCCTTTCTTGGTGACCTCTGGGTGTCATAAATCACCATATACTAGGGCTATTAAAATCCACCCAAATATTTCAGGGACCTTACTTAAATATTCCCTCCTGTCCCTGCTCCCATTTCTTCTAATCCAGAGCCCTCGAACGACGATGTCACCTGAAGGAAAGTGATTCTTACCCAGACAAAAGGACAGCAATTCCATCAGAGATGTGCTTAAACCATGGCCATACACACCAATAAATCTCTGGGATCCAAGAACTCTCTAGTAGTTACTCCTTAGCTAGGCTTCTTTATGTACGAATGTTCAAACACAAACACAGGATACTCAGTTTAACGCCTTTTATTGAGCCTCATTTTCACCAAATGACAGAAACTCGATCTTGGCCAATTCAGAATGATCTCAGCCAATTTTAGCTGGGATCGTGCCCACATTTCAGAGACACATGACTGCCAAAGTCTGGGGTGGGAGGGAGGAATCTGGTCATCGGACAAGGCTTCCCATCCACACCAATACCTTGTGAGACGACTAAGATCCACTGTGTCTCCAGCCATGGGGTCCCACACACTGTCGTCCTCACCCCTGCAAATGCAAAGTATCTCCTGTACAAATATTTGCCTGTCCCTCCTGGGTACCGAGGAAATACTGGCTGCCCCCTGCATTTTGCTGGGGACGGTGCGTAATCTAGGATCTCCTTAGATGACCCTCACCCGAGACGCAGGCCAAGACCGGGGTGTCAGGGAAGCAGGGCCAAGGCCCTATCTCGGGAACACCCACAAATGTCTCTCTCTCCTGCCCTCCCCCTCCCATTTCCTCCCTCCTCTCCTCTCCTTCTCTTTCTTTGCTTCTGGTACAAGAAGATTTTAGATCCACTATTGAAACCAGCTCTAAATAACCAGGTACTCAAGTATCTTTTTACTTAAATGTCATAAATCTTGACTTTCAAACAATATTTTCTTATTTTATTAAATCTTTTTTTTTTTAAAGATTTTATTTATTTATTTGAGAGAGCACAAGTGAGGAGGAGAGTCAGAGGGGAGAGGGAGAGGGAGCCCGATGTGGGGCTCGATCCCAGGACCCCAGAATCATGACCTGAGCCGAAGGCAGATGCTTAACCGACTGAGCCACCCAGGTGACCCTACTTTACTAAATCGTGCTAATCCTCTGAGAGATAAACACACAGATGAGTGGGCTGACGTGAAGAAGTCTGACTTTTATAAGAGAATTAAGAAGCCACTAAGACTCCTGAGTACTATCTCTAATGATGTATCTTTATCCCAGGACCCCGAGTGATATTCAGCCCCGACCATTGCCCCCCAAGCAGCAAATCCCCACTGGATTCTTTGCAATAACGCACCAATGAAGAAGCGCCGTTTGCAAAGCCACGCACGTGTGCAAGCGCGGCCCCCTTCTCCCGGCACCTCCTCGGGCCGTCCCGTTTGTCTTTGCTGGCGTATAATCTGGAAGCGCTGTTTCACTGTGGCCGTGCTCACATCCAGGGGCCCGGCCCGGGGCCGTGTCCACTGAGGTCTGACCTCTCAGGGCTGCGTGGTCTCTCTCTAAAGTCAGAAGCCAGGGTCTTACCTCCCTGAGCTCGGTGACCATTGAAAGGTCTATGGCGACCTGACCAGAGCCACGCTTCTCCCCCAGAAATCTCTCGGTCCCCTGAACCCTGTCCCGCTCCAGTCCACGCACTCGGAGAGGGTGGGAAGCAGGTCTGTGTCCGCGGCGGGCTCCCCCATACGGAAATGCTGGCATGCCGAGCAGTGTAAGGCCACGAGGGCGGTGGTCCCACAGGGGCGGCAAGCCCTTGCAGCTAACCGGGGTGCTGGAAGTTCTCCTGTCCCCACACTGGGCACATTGGTCTTCTCTCGAGAAGCTTGTCCCTTTGCAACAGGCACTCCATCCCCAGAGCCCCCAGCCCGGGGCTCAGGAACGAGCGGATTCTCTGGAGCTCGAGTTGCTAATGGCATATGCCGGGTTACAGCCCAGATCGCCCATCCCAGCAGGTTCTTCTCGCCGCTCTGGTGAACCGCACCCCTTCTGGGCCTTGGCTGGGTCATCTGCGGAAGGAGATGCTCTCAGCCGAGCCCGGGGCTGTGAGCATCCTCCGGGCTCTCTCCAGCTTCAGAGATGCCCAGGCAATTCGTGTGGGGTCTCTCGCCGGGTAGCTTCATCCTGGGAAACGTCTGCGTTCTGTCCGAGCAGCACTAAGGGAAGGGCGCCGGCGTCCCAGGTCCGGTTCTCTCTTCCATGTGGGGCAGGCGAGCGCGCTCAGCTAAGCCCAGGCTCCTTGCAAACACCCTGGGCCTCCCCTGCCGGGGCAGATTGGAGTGCATGAGTTTGAGGACAGACAGTAGGGGCCCTCGGCTTGGGTGGGCTCAGGAGTCATGATTTTTTTTGTGGGCGTCCCTTTGTAGGATAAGCCCAGGGGCACAGATTACTCTCGCGCGCAGCCTCTAAGAGGATGTCCACGCCAGCTTCTCGCTCCTCTGCAGAACTCTCTTCAAATCTCCAAATGTAAAGCATTCAGCAGCATTTCTGAGCTCACCTTCTGGTAGTCCTCCCATCTTTCTTCTGTGTCCCCAGTTGTGCACGGGGTCATGAACGCTATCTGAACATTGACTTCAGTTCTAGTCCAAGTTTTCCTCGGCTAAGGACCATCCCGGTTCCACGAAGAACCGAAGAGACCTCAGGTGACATGAGTAACAAGCCATAAAATTCAGGCACTGGGGAAATTTCTTATTTTTCCCTGCAATCAAGTTTAGTTTCTGTTCAGAGTCCCTGCTCCTCCGGGGATAGAAGCCACCTCAGCCCGAGTCATAGCATTCCCTAGGACTCCCGTCTCCTAGGCGCAGTACGAGGGAAGGTCAAGTTTGGCTCCAACCTCCACTGTAGTCCTTGGAAAAACACACATAAGACAGATAAAACTCTACCGGAGAAAAATATAAGGAAGAAAAATCTGTTTTCATTCTATTGACACGTAGTGAGCTGCATGAGATGTTTTTAAAACAAAATGGGGATTAGACATGGGGCAGTTCTGCAAACATGAACTAATTCCCATGCACACTGAACAATTCAAAACTTACATACGGGGGAGTCACAGAATATGTTAAATACATGAGCTATGTGGAACATTTTAACCTCCTGGGTGAATGGTTATTAATAGGAAAATAGTAAATCATGACCAAAATAATTAGAATAGATTACCGCTATAACACAGATCATTATTGCATCGACAAATTCATAATTCAGGTCAAATCGCAGAGCCTGAAGGAGGACAACTATGCATAGAAATAATCAGACGTAATTATGTGAAGTTATAAGGTGAGCATTCAACTCCCACTGTGCCGTGAAGGTCTTGCGAACCTGTATTTGCCGATGGCGCTAGGCTGTGGGGGACTGGAGGAAGTCAGCCGTACCTGGCCGGCACCTGCAGGGGACCTATAAAATCTATGGGCACGCTTCACCTGGAGGAGGCGGGGGCTGAAGATGGGGACATTGCAAGGCGGTCTGGCCAACAGGTTGTTGAGAGCCAAGGGAGATGCCAAACGTGGGATTACCAACAGTCTCTACCGATCACACAATATGGTGGTCATATAATAGCTCTCCCACCCAGAGTATTTCTTGTGGCCACTAAGCCCCATGAGATTCCCCTTGGAAAGAGACTGCACGGTCAAACCCACCGAGGAAGCTCTGATGGCAATGTTCCCCTAAGCCCGAGCCGAGCTGCTGTGGTTTGCAACCCTGTCTACGTCATTCTCCCCGCTCTCTGCCGGAGGGATGGGCGCCCACAGCCTGCGTTACTTCCTGCTCCTCTTGCTAGCGTCCCGTACAAGTAATATCCTGAGCACCACGTGGGAAATGCTGGTCTTAATCTCCATCCCACACGTATAGCCACGCCTTTTCCTTTTTCAGTAAATTTACGGATTCGACCTCTGCGCACTGTGTGGTTTTAGTTATAAAATTTTGAGCAAAACGAGGTCCAGTGATTAGGTATCACAAGGAGGTAGACATCATCTCAACATAAGGAAATCCTTATAGCGACTTGCACACCCCAATCATAGCCTCCTTTTGAGGGTGATTCTGCTAGAAAAATGCCCACTCTGTTTCCTGACTCTGTCTTCCAGGTCCTGTATCCTGGTGTAACTCTCTCAGAGACCAATCCGTCTCCACCCCCGGCCAATGGCCTTTCCAGTGGCTGTGGATTTCTTGTGTGAAAAATATACTTGTTATTTAAAACTGTAGCTGCTTCTGCTTCCTAGGAAAATTGCAATACTTCAAGGGAGATAGGAAATGAGCAGGGACTGCGCTGACGCTGGGTGGGACAGAAGGGGGAAGTGGGGGGGCAGATACTCCCTTGTGGGGGCGAGGGCATTTGGGCCTAGAACAGCAGCAACCTGGAGTGGTTTGGGCTATGGAGTGCATGGGCATCATTTGCCAAACTTAAGACCATGAGAAGAAATGGGGAATCCTAAAGAAGGGGGACGAGAGATTTGAAATGAGGTCCTGACCAAGGCAAGTAGTTAAGGGCTCAAAGTATGATATACTCCCTAATTTGTTTTTACTTTCACAGTGTAAATCCCCTTCCCAACTCTTCTGCAACGCTCTCCAAGCTACATCGACACCTGTGTGTACTTCTTAGGGAGCGCACACGTAACTGGAGGTGGGATCTACAGTCCTTGTTTGGGTCCATGTGCAGAGAACCCAAGACATCGAAAGAGGCTGGAGTTCGAGCCAGAAGTGAACACGTAAAACACATTGAGCTTCGTGTCTAGAGGGACTGGGTGAGGCTCCCTCCATCCTGACTGACGCCTCAAGGACCAGTGGATGGATCCCAGGTGCTAACATACCAATAAAAGTTAACCTTGGCGTTGACTATCAGTGGAATGCACTAATAAAGTGAGGTTTGATTTTTCAATTATCCAATTGGAGAACATTCTTCAAAAGTTTATTTTTTAAAGTATTTCTGGATTAACAGCAAAGTAGAGGGGAAGGTAGAGAGAGCTCCCATACACCTGTCATCCCCTGCCCCATATCCTCCACCAAATGGTGCATTTGTTACAGCTGATGAACCCACACTGACATTGTTATCACCCAAAGGCCATAGTCTATATTACAGTTCATCCTCGGTGTTGTGCATTCTGTGGGTTTGGACAAATGTGTAATAATATGTGTCCATAATTTTGGTATCATACAAAGTTAATACCTTGTATTATATTCTGTATATCATACACAGCCTGTCATAAAAATCCCCTGTGCTCAACCTATTCATCCTTCCCTGCCTCCCAGCTCCTCATAACCACGGATCCTCTCACCGTCTACATAGTCATGCCTTTTCCAGAATGTCACAGAGTTGGAATCGTGCATGCATGTATGCACCTTTTCAGATTGGCTCCTTTCACTTAGTGATATTTCCTCCATGTTTTTTCATGGATTGATAGATCTTTTCCTTTTAGTGCGGAAGAATATTCCATTGTGTGGAATGTATCATAGTCTGTTTATCCCTTCACCTACTCAAGGACATCTTGGTCTCTTCCCAGTTATAGAATCAATGAATAAAGTCGCTATAAACATCTAGGTGCAGGTGTTTGTGTGGACATAAATTCTCAGCTGCTTTGGGTAAATACCAAGAGCGTGATTACCGAATGACATGATAAAAGTGTCCCTAGTTTTTTGTAAGAAACTGTCAAACTTTGTTCCAAACATTTTGCATTCCTACCATCAGGGACGAGAGTTCCTGTGGCTCCACATCCTCACCAGCATTCGGCATTGTCAGTGTTCAGATTTTGGCCACTCTAATAGGTGTGTAAGAGAACATTTTTGATGATAATATCCAGCATGAGTGTGAGTAGTGAGTAGGAGGGGGAAAGAGCCTTTTCCTATTTGGCTGGTGCAGGGCGAAACTGGTACAGCCTTTGTGCAAGGAATTTAGCAATGTGTGCCCAAAGACTTAACTTGTTCATGTGTGTTGACTCAAGAATTTAATCCCTAGGAAATCAGCTACAAGAACAGAGATTCATTGAAAATCTGGAGACATTATATATTTTACAGTATTATTCACAAAAACAAAAGATGGATATACTCTAAATGTTTGATAAAGGAGATTGACCTGAATATTTATCATACAATGACACAACAAAATTTGGGCCTCCATTACAAGACACGCTGTGTGGAAAGATGTTTAATCATCGGAGTTAAAAAGACAGATTCTCTTCCAGAATGGCTGTGAATGTATTACAGAACGTGACTCTCTCCAGGTGATGAGCTAAGGTAGACTTTTATTTTCCCATCTTTTCTTCTATATTTTCCAAATGTTCACCAACATGTACACCCTCCGCATTCACTGGGAAATTCAACAACCACATCAGACTGAGGCCCACACACAAAAAAGGATTTACAACACTTTTGCTAATCATACCACCTATTTAACTGCTTAAAAAAACACACACGCACGATTCTTTTGGTGGTTTTTGTCATGTTTAAAGGTCATTTTTTATTCCCTGTTGGAGGGAAGGGGTTATAAAGCTTGAAAGAAAAGTGACATTTGGGTTGGGCTGGCCCATACAAGACCAACTCAAACTCAGGTTTTTAGCCGATGTCCCGTATTTTAGGACAGTATATACAGCGTCAACAAGCAAAATCCAAGTGAAATTTACTTCAAGTAAAATTTCCTGCAGCCGCATTTCCTATTCCACGTAGAACGTGTTTGGGCCATACTAGCAGGCTGATTAATAAAAGGAGAAATATGTCGATATAAAGTCATCTTTATTTTTTTGTAATCGAAATAATCTCCATTTCATTTCAAGCCTGGAATCACCCCGTTAAAGTGAGCTGCTTCCGATGGAAAACTCTGGAAAAAGGAGGAGAGAAGAAGCAACGGCGGCCTTAGGATTAAAGAATAAGGAAAACAGAAACGGAAACGAAAGTGTGTGCCTCTCCTTACCCAGCGAGCGCCTCCCTGGGCTCTCAATGAATCTACACACAAGTACTTCAAGATGGGTGATCGCCATTCATGCCCTCGACCCTCTAGAACGTTTCTCTTCTAGAATCTCATTAAGTCACATGACCAGCGGCACCAAGTTGTTATGGCAACAGGAATTTTAAGAGTAAATTAATTTTGCTACAAGGTGTTATTAAGACCAGGCGAGGATGGCCCTGAATCACAATGGCCCCTCCATGGCTCCCCATGGCTCGCAAGAGCTTCTCCCAGAAGGAAACACCCCGATTTACGATCTTCTCGAACAATTCTCATGGGAAAGGTGACCATAAATGGTGTCAGGTTTATTGCATATTTGTATGTTCCATTTTAATCCTCCATGAAATGATAAAAGCGGGATATATGAAGCTCTCTGATGAACTTAAACAGGAAAAGAAGGTTTCGTTCAGACAGTTTCCCTTGGGGCGGGGGTTACAATATATTCTTAAGGAACTTTACGTTATGGAAAATGCTGACCTTTTAATTTCAGAGACAGGAGTTAGAAAACGTCAGGGGCATAAATTAACATCGGGGCTGAGCTATCACGCAGATGGGTACCCCACACAGCATAGCCTTCCAGCTGGGGACGCGGGAGAAGGTTCTAGTACTCCCCTCTACAAGCCCTTCACAACCCTTGGTGATCCTGGATTCTCCAGGCTTGTGTTTCCCAGAGGGGCGCCTTTTTTTTTTCTCCAACACTATTCCTAAAAAAGTATTTTGTGGTCAAATAATGATAGGCTATAGTCCATAATAGAGCCCCCCCAACCCTTAGACAGTCATGAAGCCATCTGGCAGATTAGAAGTGCTGCTGAGCCCTGCAGAAAAGAACCCATTTTTTAACAGGATTTCACAAGGTTTTTTAAATCATCAAAATTCTTTTTAAATATTTCCTTAGTTTTTAGTTACATTTATTAACATCAGGTGGACACACTTTAAGAAATGTTCCTCGAGGGCAGCTGGGTGGCTCAGTTAGTTGAGTGTCAACACTTGATTTCAGCTCAGGTCACGATCTCAAGGTCCGGAGATCGAGCCCCGCACTGGGGTTTCGTGCTGGGCGTGGAGCCTGCTTGAGATTCTCCCCCCTCTCTGCTCCCCCCACCTCTCTCCTTCTCAGGAGGAAGGAAGGAAAGAAAGAAGGAAGAAAGGCCTCTTAGATTAAAAATTTGAGGTCAAAATTAGTGATGACTGGATAGGACTACTGCATTCAAAAGGCCACTCCAAATTTAGAAACTTGTTTCCTTGTTACTAATTTCTGGTGCCAGTAGAACCATTACCTGCTCCTTCCATCTTCTTTGAAAAATACCTGTGATGTGTCACACACTGACCTCGTGGCTTCCCACGCCTCTGCACTGGCACAGAACGCACATTTGTGTCCTGTGTGTACAGGGGCACGCGTGCGTGCACAGACACCCGTGCACTCACACACACACACGCACACACATGCGCACACGTGCTCCATGAGAAGGGACAGCAAGAAGAGCCCCCTGGAAGCTCATTTCCAAGCGGCACGTGTCAGAATAGAGACGGGAAGGCCAGTTTACATGATAGCCATCTGGAATTTCTGAGTGACGCTGCGACAGAAAAGAGCCACATGGAAATGAGGTGGCGGACACAAGGAGCCCAGAAGGTGGAGAGACGAGAGCTTGGGGCGCTGCTTCCTCTGCTGGGAACCCACGGGCCACTCGGAACTGTCTGGGAGAGACACAGGTTTGTAAGCTGCCATGAAAGTATCGGCAGCAGGAATCTAGCGGGGGGGAGGGGGGGAAGAAAGAAAGAAAAGAAAAAATTGACGTATGTGTGTATGTGTGCACATACACCATTTTACTTCCCTAGTGAATGTGAAGCTTCAAGATTTCTGATGTGTTTTCCTTAGAGTCTACCCTGGTCACCTGTCCTTGGTAGAGTTTGTACTCAGCATACTGTAATTCTGAAATCAAAGCTAATTCAAAATGACTTGAACAAGCACCAAGTGGGTAGGAGAAAGAGTTATTTCCTAGCAATATCTGTGCACACTTCATCAATCAATATAATTATATTGATATCCTCATGCCCACTCGTTCTAAGGTGCCTGGGAAAGTATTTAAAAACAGATCGTCTGGGACTCCTGGGTGGCTCAGTGGGTTAAGCGTCTGCTTTCAGCTCAGATCATGATCCTGGGGTCCTGGGATCAAGTCCCGCATTGGGATCTCTGCTCAGCGGGGAGTCTGCTTCTCTCTCTGCCCTCTGCTGCTCCCCCTGCTTGTGTGCATTCCCTCTCTCTCTCTGTCAAGTAAATAAATAAAATCTTTATAAAAACAGATGGCGTAAAGAAGCGTAGATAAAAGCGGTTTCCAGCCGAGACAGCCGGGTCCCCAGGCTGCACCATCTGGAGGTGCCGCGAGTGGCATTAGCACGGTGGAGGGAAGCGTGAAGAGAGCAGCATGGCAGGCAGTCAGGCGCCTGCGTTCAGCAGAGAGGAGCGGGCCGGCAAGGCCAGGCCAATGGGACTATGGGCAGAAGCGGACACAGGCAGACCCGTGGGAGTCAAGGCGCCATGCCCAGCCTCAACGGCCCATGGAATCCCAGAAGCGCAATCCTCAGGGGGCTGGCTCTCCATGAAGGCTGCTGCAGGAGGAAGATGCACAGGGCTGGAAGGACAAGTATGCATCTCACAGAAAGAACACCATCCAGCAGACCAGTTAATGACAGAGCCCGCAGCGCTCCCAGCCCATCGGCAGTGAGGCGCCTCGGAAACGGAGATGTTCTGTGTTGTCGGTGGGAGAGTTTTCTCCGCTCTCTGCTTAGTCGCCATCCAAGAAAGGGACCTCTGGAATCTGTCACTGGATGTTATGGAGGACCTGGCTTACCGAGTGTTGGCCCCAGGCACCTGGACGCACCGGAGGGCAGTGAGGGGGCAGCGGGGAGAGGAGACCCCAGGGTGGCGGGGTGAGAGGGCCTGGCCCAGCGCCGCGGTGGCCGAAATGGCTCTTCGACCCTTGTTTATCTAACTCCTCAAAGAAACTTATTGCTATTACCACTTCCCACACTCCAATTTTTCTTCTAAATCACTGCTTGGGTTAGACATTATATGGCTTGTAATGAGAACGGCAAAATGCCTTGTTCTTATTATGGCAATTTGAATAACAAATATGGAATGACACAAACAAAACAGCCCAGACGATAAAAATAATTGTTAACCCATTTTACTAGCTCGGTGTGGCCAAATTATATTTTTATAAATTACAGTGCCGACAGAGGTAAATGTGCTCACAGGTTCCTTGCTAACAAGGTCACCAGTTTAATTCGAATATTTTCCGCAGCTGTTGCTCTCACACCTAAAGAGGGAATCAGCCCCGCTATGTAGGGCAAGCGACCGGGAATGCTAATGAGTCTAACAGATTGCTTCAAAATAGAAGCAGTTTAAACCTTCAGTTCATGAGGACACGACAGTTACGAAACCACAGCCGAGGAGAAACGATCTGGGTTCGGGAATTCAACACTGCAGCATTGCTTGAATTTTTGACATAGCTTTTGGCCCAGGCTTGGCAAAAATGTGCACACTATAAATAGAGGGACAGGGGAAAAGGTTACAAGACACCATACAATTCCATGAACATGAATTTCAGTCTTAGAAAACTCAACAAAGAACACGGTGAACACGTGCCTCCTTTCCTCGGTTGAAGAGAATTCTTACATGCAGAATCCACGAGGAGTGCTATCACGTGCCGTCGGGACGAAGTTAAAATTTAGAACCCGCAATGACACACGGGGCGTTAAGTAATGAATACAACAAATAATGCCATTGGAGCATAAGAATAAGCCATCCTATTTTTTATTTCAGTAAATGCGAATAACACTCCTAAACGAGGCATCTTCATGTGTTTACGCTCTTCCGCAGCCCCCTTGCATTGAGCTACTGGTGATGGGAACTCGCTGCCACTTAGAAAATA
This sequence comes from Potos flavus, assembly GCA_028534135.1. NCBI lineage: Eukaryota > Metazoa > Chordata > Mammalia > Carnivora > Procyonidae > Potos > Potos flavus. The sequence goes on along the minus strand of CM052897.1, from coordinate 120,202,692 downwards.
TGATCCCCGGGACATCGGATGGCAGGAGCTGCGCCGCTGGGCACGGGAGCACATCGGCACAGGGACGGCTTCCCAAGGGCAGTCCCGGCATGGTGCAAAAGGTCAGGTGCTTCCAGACTCAGACTTGGAAAGACACATCCCAGCGTGATGAACACGCCACCAGACTCCCACAAACACGCAGTTTGCATGTGCACGTTACACAGAAACGGGCGCGGACAGAGGAAGGACTCACACGCCGTGCGCCTCCCACGACGTGTCACCCTTGGGAAATGTCAAGATGCTGATTCTCCAACCAGTTCCCTGCTCTACAGGGAAGGAGAGGGTCGTTCCAGTCACAGAGGGAAAAACGGCTGCTTTTAAATACCCAGGTAACAGATTTGAGATGATAAACTCTCTGGATCCAGATGTGACCCTTTGGGGGGTTCCGTGGGGCACCTGGCTGATTTTTATGTCGCTGTAACTGCCCCAGGTCTACTTGAGGAAAGGCAGGCACTTAGAGAGATCCCATAACTCTGGCAGAGCACTAAATTTGCATTTAAAAAAAATTAGCCTAGAGGCTTGTGAATGCCAATGAGAGGGACAAATGGAGATTATCGCTTAAAGACCTAAGGGAAGAATAGGAGATAAATTATTCCAAAATACTACTGATGATTTACCTAATTAGTCTTTGACAGCTTGAAATGTGTCCTAAAGAAAAAGGTAACGTGGCAATCTGGGAGTAGTTTGTGCTTTAGAAAAGTGAGATTAATTAATTATAAATACAAAAACAGTATCCATTCGATTATATGATTTCCTCTGAATAATTTTAATTACTTGGTATTTCAGGACCTTCAAAAACTTCAAGCTAAAATTTTTTATTTTTAAGAAAACTTACCTTGAGTTTTGCATCCTACTAAATATTTTACTTGTAGAGCCTTCCTCCCCTCCCCCACCCTTTTTATTATAAGGCACTTTTTTTTTTTCTGATTTGGTAGCAGCGGTAAAGTAAGCTAAAAGAACAGAGAGAAATCCTTTCACAATTTGTTTCAATTTAACATTCAACAAGGGAGAAATTTGTTTCCTCTGCAGATTTTAAGAGATTTAAATAGGGCCGTTTACATTCAGCTCAATTAAGCTACTGATCATTCCATTCTTTAAGCAGGAAAGTGTCCTCAGCCCATTATGACTTCAGAACAGTAAAACAGCCTGGGCTGTCCGAGTCCTCATTCGACAGCACGCATAACCCAGCGGCTACGGTTGGGGACTGTCATCAGGACAATTAACATGGGCCTAGAGTTCTCGCTCTGGTAGGTGCTAGTGACTGTGACCCATGACCTCTAGACCCGCTCCCGGAGCAAGACGAAGTCACCAAGAGTAAAGACAGAAAGTCCACCTATGAAAAGAAACACCAAGAACTTAACAATTCCACATCGTGGGACATAGAGAGAGAAAACTAGACACAGCTGCTAACGGCATGCTGGGAGAGCTCTTCTACGCACTCGAGGGTGGTAGTCGGTGTCCCTCACTCGCCGGAAAGAGTGGCCGTGTCCCCATGAGATAACAGCACAGCTCAATGGCTGGGAGGTGGGTGTATTTTTGGTACATGGGGGATTATTTCATTTATCTCTATCTGACCAGTTTTTATTCTGGTTCTTAGTATGTCAGGAACAAAAACACAAAAAAACAAAAACAAAATAAAACAAAAAAATGAAGGTGAGATGAGGCATGTCCAGGCCTCCAGGATTCTCACGTTAACACTTTCTGCCAAGGGGGCCTGCGTGACTCAGTCAGTGAAGCGTCCACCTCTTGATTTTGGTTTAGATCATGATCTGCATTGGGCGCTACACTCAGTGAGGGGTTTGCTTGAGATTCTCTCCCTCTGCCCTTCCCCCTGGTCTCTCTCTGTCTCTCTCAATAAATAAATGAATGAAATCTTAAAAAAAATTTTTGTGCCAAAACAGTGAGGGTTCTTTTTCAAACAATACCCAACTATCTGGCTTCTGACCTGCCTTCTGACTCAAAATAATGACACCCATTATGAAAAAAACATACATACTAAATAAAAATCTGTTTGAAGATATCAAATCTACCAAGGTAAGATCACCCAGTTTCACAAATGAAGATACAGGGCATCGTTAAACTTGAATTTCAGATAAACAACAAGTAATTTTTGATAGAAGTACGTCCTATGATCCCTGGGGCATACTTATGCTAAAAGTATTTATTGTTTATCTGACATTCAAACGTGATGAGGCATCCTGTAATATTATATATGTACATTTTTACCAGGATGCCTTCAAATAAGGACACTGACATAACAGGTGTCGGCCAGGATGTGAGGCAGCTGGAACTCTGCCTCTTGGATTGTAAATTGGTCCAAGTACTATGGGAAACATATTGGCGCTATAGGCAAAGTTCTAACATACTCACACCCTCTGACCCAGCAATTCCACACCTGGGTATATACTCAGTAGAAATGTGCACCTCTGTCACCGAAAGACAGATGCAAGAATGTCCCCAGCAACATTTCTCATGACAGCCCCCAGTTGGAAAGAGCTCAAATGTCCATCAGGAGCAGAAACATAGAACTCTATGCAGCAACAAAGTTGAACCCATTATAAAAGCGTACGGCAACACGAGTGACACACAAGCCTGATCCCGAGTGTAAGAAGCCAGATGGAAAGGTCTACATGCTGTGTGGTTCTGTTCGTGCAAAGTTCAAAATGATAGCAACTAATCAGGGTGCTAGAGATTGGGGACAGAGGTCACTTTGGGGAGCCAGGTGAAGTGAATGGTGAGATGTGGGCATTCTTCTTGTATGCTTATACTCTGTCTCAAGCCAAAAGGCAGCTATACTGGTTTACTTGCACTGTATTCATTCATCAAGCTGTATGCTTAGGATCTGGGCATGTTTTTCTGTATGTTTTAATGTGTATCATTTTAGAGAGAATTTTTTAAGTGCTTAAAAAATGAGTTTCACTTATCTGTAAAAAAAGAAAAAAGTCCAGTTATCAGAGATGTAGTGAGATGTGAGATGTTACCACTGTATTAGTCAGGGTTCTCCAGAGAAACAGAACCAATAGGATCACTAAGATAAATTTTTTAAATGAATTATTAAATTTACGATTTGCTAGATGATTGGCTCTAAGGAGTTGACTCAGAATTATAGAAGCTGGCAAGTCTGTAGTGTGGGTCAACAGGCAGAGACCCAGGAGGGTCAGTGGTGCAGATGAAGTCCAAAGGCTGCCTGCTGGCAGAGTTCTGTCTTGCCTGAGGGCACCAGTCTTTTTGGTTTACTCGGGCCTTCAACTGATTGAGTGGAGCCCACCCCCAGAGGGAGGGCAATCTGCTTTATTCAGAGTCCACAGGTTTAAAGGTCAATCTCATCCACAAACACCCTCCAAGATGATACACTCAATTACCCATCCCAACAGCACACAATTAATAAAAAAAGAAAAGAACTTGATGGCATGGTGGGCACTGGGAAGGATCGATTCCTATGGACTTTAAGATCAACTCCAGCAGTAATCTTTCCAAACCAAGTCATTCTTAGAGATGCCAAGCTTTCCTACAGCAACTCAGCAGTTCCTGAGATGTGTTACTAAAGCGAATGTAGTTATTAACCCTCATTTGTCCATGCACAGTATAGAAAGATGAACTCTCACCTATTGCTAAAAAGCGTGACGTGACATTGAAGCCCTGCCCGTGTTCTGCTTTGACCCCGCCCATCTGGGTCTCTTTGTCATGAGTCCGTTTCACACACTGTAATCAGAATGCTCTTTCCAAATCCAAGTCCACATTTGTTCACCTTGGTTGCAAGTGAAAAGTCCCTGCTCAGCAACTCACTGCCCACAGGTGGACACGCCCAAACTCTGTAGAAGAACCTTCAGGTCCCTCCTTTTCCTTCGCACCAGCTGCCCCTGCACCACCCTCACTATGTTCTGGGCTCCGCTCCCCTATTTTCATTTCTTCTACACATTATGCTACCCGCTCCCTCCACTCACTGGGTGCTGCTGGACATGCTCTCTGTCTTCTGATCTCCATGTTTGTAGTCACGGTGTTGGGCTGTTTCCAAATCCTGGAACTAAGCTTTCCTAGTCTGCCCCCGTCTCTGTCTGATGGTCGATGTGGGGAAGAGGCCTAGATTGAGCATAAAGACCTCACCCCAGCCCCACAACTGAGCTGCCTGATCCTGAGCAAACTACATCTCCTCCCAAACTCTTAATGTTGTGCCTCAAAGTAGGAAATGAACCTGAGATGTGGTGGTCAAACACTTCTTCTAGTCTGTCTGCTTTATAAAACTCTCTTGTCTTTAAAAATGCAAATATGTATAAAGATACACAATAAAAATTCCCCTTCTCCACCCAGTTCTCCTTTCCAGAAGCAACCAATATCAACAGATTCTCATTTAATGTTTGCAAGCTGTATTATCCATGCATAAGAAGAGATGTGTTTTTCTCCTCTTGCACAAATGGGGACAGGCCATGTGTGCTATTTTGCATACTGCTTTTTTTTCCACTTAACAGTATAAAATAAGAAATAATTCCATATTTTTACAAAAAGAGTCCTGCCCATTCTTTATAGATACCTAGCATCCCACTGTGTGGATTTTCATAACTTGTTTAACTATCGACCTAGTGATGGACATTTAGATTATTTCCAGTGTTTTGCTCTCAATTATAATGCTGTAATAACTAATCCATTAGAAAATCTATTTCACACACATGTGGATTACACCTATGGGGTATGCTCTCAAAAGTGAAAATACCAGATAAAATGGCATCCACATTTGCAATTTTTATGCTATAGCTCTTATTTCCTAGACGTGTATCTTTATCAGGGATATAGGGGACTTTCTATTATGTTACACATTTGTCAACAGCATGTGCATTACCCTTTGTGCTCCAACAGTAGTATTGGCAGAAAATATCCCCAAGAGGTTTAAATCTGCACTTCTAATATTCTAAATGATCTTGAATATATTCTCACTTATTTAAGATCTATTTCCTGTCCTTCAACTGATGACAAAATGTGCCCTTTACTCTTCTGAGTTCTGGGCATTTTCTTATTGATGTTAGGAGCTTTTTATATATTGATAAAAAGAGCCCTTTCCAACATAAGTTGTAAATGCTGTTAACTATGGCAGTTCAGTTTTCCACATATACTTTTGTTTTATGGAGCACAATTCAAAAATCTTTCTTTCCCTTTTTTTCCCCACAGATCTTGGGTTGTAGGCCATATTTAAAAAGTCTTCCTTGTTCCAAGATTATTTATTTATTTATTTATAGAGAGAGGAGACAGAGGGAGAGGGAAAGAGAAAATCTTAAGCCCACTCCCTGCCCAGCACCGAGCCTGACATGAGGCTCAGCCTCACAACCCTGAGATCATGACCTGAGCTGAAATCAAACGTCAAGATACCTACAGACTGAACCACTCAGGTGCCGTCAAGATTATTTTAAAAATATCTTCCTGTGGCTTTTTCTCATGAATTTATTTCTATTTTACATTTAAGTCTTGGAGTCATCTGAAATTTATTCTGCTCCAAAGCACGAGGTATGAATTCAGATTTACTTGTGGAGGTTCAAAAATCTCATGAACCAATTCATGTGAGCAGTTACATTTTTTTGCAATTAGTTAGAAATTGTCATTTGAAAAAAGTATGTAATTTTCAAATTCAGCTATAAACTTTATATAGCGCTTTTAAGAGTAAAGAGGAGAGGAATCCATCCCCGTGAGATAATGATCATATCTGGATTTGTGGTCTCTTGTTTGTAACACAATGTACTCTCTTCTCCCCCATACACATTCCCTTACAACCACCAGGCATTTGGAACCCACGGGACAGCGATCCCTGTCGCAGACTCTTCTATGCCAAAGTGTGTGATTCTAAGTCTCTCCCTTTACCTGCCATCATCCTACCATCTTGAATATGATTTATAGTGTTCTAAAAGGCAACCCTCATTGTTATTTTATCTTTCATTTAGAATGAGAAGGGGGAAAGGTATTTGAAGTCAGATTATTCAAGAAAAGCATTGACCCAGTGGCATCACCAAACCTCCAAGAAGAAACTTAATTATATCCCATTAAAAAGCTCAACGCTCTCTCGTGATTTGAGCATATTAATGCAATTCGAGGTTCAGTTCAAGGTTCTTTATGCAAAGCTCACCTCTGAAAACCTAAGTGGAGCTTGTGGCTCTTTCTACACTTAGAATGCCCAGTTGGCATAAATAACCTCTTCTGTTATTTTTGGAGGTGGGCTCTCACTGCAAAATTTGGACTCTCTTAATTTGATACAAATTGTCAGTGTTATACCCTTTCCAATTCAATCACCATGTATTATGGCTTTGTGAATTTTCATTTCATTCCGCCTTAGTTTGACATACATTTTTTTCTAAAAATTTCTAACACTTTCATTGCATATAATCTTAATTTCCTCTTAAAAATACGTATGCGATGGTCAAAAGAAGATAGGAACTCAAGGACACTTTGGCTTTTATTGTAGATAAGGAAAATGAAGAAAAACAGAAGTGATTTGGGGGCAGAGGTTAGAAACTAACCACTACATTTTGAAATATCATTTCTGAGATGTCTATTAGTTATAGGGAAGGACATGTCAAAAAGGAAGCCAGGGGTGCCTAAAGATAGGGATTTGGAGATCATCAGCACAGAGAGAACGATGAAAACACTTAGGAAAAATGTGAAGACAGAAAAGAGGAAAGACCACACTCTGGGGCTGGTAGAGGAGAAAATCTGCAGGAGGGAGAGAGAGAGAAGAGCCAGGTCCTGGGAGCCCCCCACAGGGAGGTGGTGGTAAGTGGTCAGCGTCGTGATTGCCATAGTGAGCGACTGCAGCACAGGGAGAAGGTCTCAGTGCTAACGGGGATGCAGGGCTGACTGGACTGGAAGGCAATTTGGAGACAGCAACAAGAAATTGGAGACAGCAAGATTAGACAACGAATTCCAACATAACCAAGCAATAGGGTTGGAAGAGGGATGAGCCAGAAGGAAGGAACAAGCAAGGAAAGGTCAAGTGATTTCTGAGAGCTTCAGGACTAGAAGACAAACAATAGGAAGACAAACCAGGACTGCTGGGTGGTGGGAAGTGCCCACTTGGGATCTATGAGTGTAAGTTTACATGGAAGCCTTGTGTGATTTTGTCTGTCAGGGATTAGGGCTAGGTTTAGGGTTAGGGTTAGGGTTAGGGTTAGGGTTAGGAGAAAGGCGATGATCGGGCTTAACCAGAAACATGGCTTTGCAAGGGAACAGCCAGTCGTCAGTGAGAGAGAGAAATGTGGGGCAGATGGTGTCATGTACCTCAAAGAAGCAAAGGTTTTTGAGGGAGAAAAAGAGGAATGGTGGAGGAAGGGAGTCTTGTGCCTTCTTCTTTCTTGCAAACAGGAGCACATCGAGGAAGGCGATGCTCCAGCACTCCAAGCACAGAGAGCTCTCCTGAGCTTCCTCACTCTACCCACCACTCTGAGTTCTACTCCTGCCTCTTCGGACAGCCTCTCCAACGTGAGCAAGGGAGACACGGTTGCTAGAGGAAGGTGAAATGGCAAATTCTATGACCCAGTTGCCAGTAAAAATTTCTTACTGTGTTTTCCAGACCATCTTCTGAGTAAACTTTCATTTGGGAGAAAGAGGAAGATCACCTCATGTAAATTCCCCATTCAGTCAGAATAACATTTTCATTTTGGAACTACGTACGATGTACTATTCAAATGTCAGGTATGTGGTGGGCGTTGGTGGGAGGACCTTCCAAGAGTTTGAGATATGAAGTAATTGATTTACCTGATAACCTGCACACTTTATAAATGAGCAGTTGACCTCTCTGCCAAATTTCAGTCCTAAATCAAGATCCAGGGATTCAATTGTACATTTATAAAAGTGAAGAGAGACAACATGATCCACAGGAGCTAGGAGCTTGCTTATTGCCATGGGAATTAGAACACGGGAGGGCAGAGGAAAGAAAAGAAAAAGCCATGAGATACTAGGAGGCACTCAAGCTAGACGCATCACCGAATACGCGTGCTGTAAAAAACAGTATTTTGCATAGTCAAAAAGAAACAGAAAACAAAAGAAATCGATCTATATCTTCAAAATTACATCTTATTTATTCAAGTGTCCTTTCTTCCACTTAGGCCAAAGAGCATTGCCTCCTGAATTCTGACCTCACCCTCCAAACTTTGAGGAGCATATTCTTGAAAGTTTTAGCCAATGTTTCCCAAATCCTGTTCCAAGGAATAATGTCAGGTTGGCTGCCTCAAAGTCTCGTCAGGAGCTTTGGAAAAAGAGAGATTCTGGAGTCCTGTCCTAGAAATCCTTATTCGGTACACCCTATGTATGGCCCAGGAGTCTTTAACTCAAAACAGATTTGCCCAACCGACTATGATAACCAGCCGGACGGAAGAACCAATGCTCTAGTTCTTATTAATGAAGAGTACTGTTGTGTAATTTTAGGTTATGTTGTAACAAAATATATCAAGTTGATAAAATTAGAAGTTTTAACTTCTGTTCCTCCAGGCTGTACTATTTTAAGGATGATTTCAAGGATGATCCCATCGGGAGATGGCCGTGATGACCTCTCCCATCCCTCTGCTACTTCCAGGGAAGGCAGAATACCGAGTTACGGGCGACACGGGTCCGTGTGCCTTACACAGCACGGCAGAACAAACCACCAGCTTCCTTTCTCTTTTCAGAGAGATGATGGTACGCGGCTAACTGAATAAATTGATTTTCGGATCTCCGAGGACTCTTGATTGACTGAGCAAGATCGAGAATTCATATTCATCTCAACCACCTAGGACCCAAATAGATATAATCACCTCCTTGATTGTGGTGATGATTCAAACAGTAATTGACAGCGGAAATTCCACTGATAGTTCAAAGGTTCTCCCACAGATACTGTTAGAAACTCCAGCTTGAGACACATAGATGTCTAGCACAGTCGTGGACAGCTTGGCCCTTAACAACTGCTTTATGAAATAGAAGTGCAACTACTATTTCTTAAATTAACAAATTTCCTTTTATAAGTGATTTTAAATATAAATTAGTGACCGAATGCATCAATCAAGGGTGATGAGGATATATTTGAGTCCATCTAAAGCTCCAGCCCTTACATTCTTCATGTCTCACAGAGCAAACCAATGGGTCCCTTCCCATTAGGCGGCGCGTTACATCCACGGCCCTGTACTCCGCGGGTCTTTGTCGTGTGTCGATACCTAAGTTAATTACGCATATAGACTCATTCGATTAGGGGACTTTGGAAGGCCTGTTGAAGTTTCTTAATTGTTCCTTGATATGTGTGCCTTCTTTTTTAGTCCTAGAGCTTCTGATTGCCACGGAACGACAGAGCCATTCAGAATAAAGACCGCATTCCCGCCAGGGGGTAGGTAGCCAGGCGGCTAAAGTGCCACCCCCTTGGATGATCGGGGGAGGAGGTGCAGCTTCCGGTAACGGCCTTCGGGGGGACAGAGCTTCCCTTCCTTCCCCTCCCCCTTGCAGCTGGCAGAGTTCCAGGGTGGCAAGCCGGGTGTCCGGCCAGCAGGGTGTCAGGACGGCATCTCCCGGTGCCCTATCGCGCATCTACAGAGAATTAGGAGTTCTCTGCAGCAGGTAGCCCCGGCCAGTGGCTTTTGATAAGGCCAGAGGTGAGTTGCCTCCACGGTGAACGTCTGCGGCCCGGAGAGCAGCGCGGAGTGCAGAGCCTGATGTGTTGGACGCAGGGCGCTCCGTGGATGTCTGTGCTTACCCTGCGCCATTACTAACGGGAACGGTTGGGAGCAAAGACCGATTCTTAGAGGCGACTGGCTGTGGACTCTCTTGTTTTTTAGTAACGTATGTGTCAGCCAAGTAGACATCTGCCTTAACAGCTTTTAGTTATTTCTACTGTTTGCTTACTTCGCTGCATTAAACAGGGCTCTGGTGGTTGGCATATTCGCCTGAAATCTCCACGCCCTGATCCTCAGGAATCGCTTCTTTAATAATCGCTGCCAGGTCTGTGGGGATTTTTGTGAAAACAATCAGCCTTTCTTTAAGCTGAAACCTTTCCATTACCTTGAAGTTCTTTTTTTTTTTTTTTCCCACTCATAGTTTCTGCTGAGCTTTCCTGGCAGAAGGGAAGTTTCGGTTGTTCCCGCACGGACTTGTTTTCCTCCCTGCGGTTCAAGTGTAACCCTGTTTTGCAGCCATCCCCCGGCAGCGCCGCCGTGCGAGGCGTGTCTCTGGCCGGGGGAAGCTGTCCCTGGGACTTGGGCGCGGAGTCTGGTTATTTCAGAGGGGATTTTGGAAAGGGCTTGCAGCATTTACTATGACTATGCTGGTTTGAACTTAATGGAAGGTATGTGTCACTGGGGAAGGACGAGAGATGTCTCCTGTGGTTTCCCACTGAGTTTCATCAGGGGAACCCGAAAGACCAAATCCGAGGCCACCCCAAGGCAGCGACGAGCTCAGCCTGGCGTTTCCTGCAGAACAAGCATGGATGTGCAACAGCAGAGGAAAACCTGGCCTTGCCGCCTCGGCTGAGAAACGCCATGGATGGAACCTGCGAGACTCGCCACGCGATGTGTAACGCACCAGCCTGGCCAAGGGGCCCCGAGCGAAGGGGAAGCGACAATGACGGAGGAGGCATCTCGAGGGTCTGTTCAGGACACCCGCGAGGGTGGCAGGCGGGGCCGCCAAGCAGCCGGGAGTGAGCAATCCGTGGCATAGTTTTCCGAGTGCGTCAAATGCTCGTCCTATCCAGGCACACCTCTTCCCATCCAGCAGCGGTGTCACATGTCCCTTGGGGTTCAGTGGGCAGTCGGGCAGGGCTGTGTCATCCCAGGACGCTTGATCACCTTGCTTTGTGTGCACCTGCGGCTGGGTCTTCCAAGCACATTGTTCTGTGTGCACACACAGCTGGGTCATCCGGTCACCTTGCTGGGTGTGCGGCTGGCTCCCCCTGCTCTGACTCTTACCGCTTTCCTCCCCTAGACAAGCACAGAGCAAGCGCTGGACACCGAGACAGAGGACTTTTATTCAAATTAGAGCTGTCAGATAAGATACAGGATGCCCAGTGAAAGCTGAATTTCAGGTAAACCGAGACTTTTTCTAGCGTTATGTCCCAAGTCTTTATTTTTGCATGTTTACCTGAACTTGAAGTTTAACTGGACATCGTGTATTATTTATTTGCTAAATCTGGCAACCTTCTCCACATTCAATTTCTGCCACTGACTCAAACACAGCATTTAATGTCAGAGGCTCTCCGTTTCTCCGTGGCCAGAAGGCGGGGGGGTGAGGTTGGTGTGAGAGGGGAAAGAGACGGGTCCTAGCACTCACCTCCCACTATCTGGCGCTGTGCTCGTCGGTTCAATGTATGTTCATTCGACAGGTTCTTATTTTAAATCTCCTGGGTGCCGAGCAGTGTCTTCTGCAGAAGTCATCAAAGATGACTGAGACGTGGGTCTCGGCAATTAATTGCAGCAGTCCCATTTTAGCTTTTTAGTAATCCTGTAACACAATAGTTATTTCTATTCTACACACGAGGAAAATGAAACGCAGAGAATTGGTCGCAGGACGAGTTGCTAAGGGAGTTGGGTATTGATGTGATTCCAAAGCTGAGCAATTTCCCTTACTCCGTTCTTCCCAACGGTTCTCGAATGACAGGGACGAATGGAATCTTAGCACCCAAAGCACTTCGACTCTAACGGGAAGCCGCCCTGTTTCTTCTTCTTCCCCGTGGATGCGTCACGGCTTGCTGGGATCCCATGTTAAGGAAGCTCTTTTTAATCAGGCTGTGTCCAAATACCACACTATGAAATGTCAACAGAGAACGTGTTACCAGGAAGAAAACTGGAGTCTTTTTTCTCTGGCTGACCTTCCCCCTGCAATCATCCTTAGATGGGGTTCGGGGAGTTTTAGGAAGGGCTGAGCCCATGGGGAGAGGAGAGGATGTTTGCTGAGTGCATGGCTTGGAGTAAAAATAGCTGAATGCTTAATGATATCGTTTTTAGGTCATGTCAAAACGTCCTGGGGCTCAACGGTGGTGGCAAAAGAGTTGTATGAAAACATCGTGCTCGGCCAGCTGAAAAGATGATGAGTTTATTCCTAATCATTCATGTGCCACCTTCTGAAGAGAGGCTCTGCCCTTCTGGAGGGTATGACCAGAAGCGGCAAAAGGGGCCAGAGCTCCCCCGCGCATCAACTGACCTATAGCTCCCTGAAGGGACTTCTGTGATTGTTTGCAGTCTCTAACGTTGTCCCTATGATCTGAATGTTTTGCTGGTTTGGTGTTTATTTGTATATTTTTAAAAATAGCTGCTTACGGTTCAAAAATGTGGAGATTTCTACAAAGCTTATCAGGAAAAGAATAGTATCCCAACATCCTCCAATTTCTCAGAGTAACCAATCTCAATTTGTTTTGTGTGTTTGTTTCCTCTTTTTTTCTTTTTATATATTGCTACTTTTCAGTTTTTTAGATTGAGGCAGAATCTGGGAACTAGCCACTGTGGAAACCAGGGTTTAGCTTTCTTTCACCACGCTATTCAAGCATCTAAAAGCACCCTAACTATCCACACTCCTCTTGATATAATGGATTTTGGTTTTTTCAATCTCTGTTTCTGTCGTAACTATGGGAACACTATCCACAGGTGAGGCAAGTAATATAATATGATGAACTTTCCTGTACATTTTAGTACCCTTGTTTCTAGTAATTAATACTTATCTCCACTTTGATCACTTAGCTATCTATACTTTCCACAAATTGAACCCCAAACACTCTGCTCATTGTCTAAATCTTCTCCCAACTGTGTCAGATCTGTCAGGTATCTTGTCGGTTTTGGCTTTTTGAGGGACACCTCCTAGAGCCCTCCGACCTGCCCCAGTACACACTGGCCATGCTCTGTGCCTGGTCACCTTTAAGTTCCCTCACCAGCGTCCCAGGAGCCTACTGCTCTGATGCATCAGCACACTTGTTTTTTTTATCTATGCCTCCTTCCTCTTATACAGTGTATATTCTTCATTACTTCTCCAGAGAGGATTCTTGAAGATAAATACTGAGAACTTACATATTTAAACACGAATATATGTTTATTGTAATGTCATTCTTAATCAACAGTTGGGCTGGGTATAAAATTCCAGGTTCAAGGTCACTTTCCTTTGGGATCTTGAAGGTATTTTTCTATCATCATTCAGCTTCCACTGTTTTGGTTGAGAACTTTGAACATTTTCCACCATTGTTGCTTTCTGTGGACCTGTTTGTTTTCTCTCTGGAAGCTAGTAGGATTTTCTCTTTGCTTCAAGTGTGACGTCCATATTAATATTGTAAACACAGTTAAGACACACTTACTTAATAAATATGCAGTTATGTCAACAATTTGCTGGACATTGTGCTAGATTCCAGGGAGTCCCTGAAAAGAGGATAGACACTAAGCAGCCCTGGGACCTCAAAGAGGCACAATGTAGTGAGAACCAGAGAGGCAGCTTTCCAACCCAGACATTTTTGTGGATTTAGACAAATACTAGGAATCTGCAGAAAATTTTGGCTCCTATAGCTATAGCTGCATATTTTGCATTTGCAAAAGCCATTTCCTGCTAACACATACACTTGGATAAAAACCCATGTGAAATAGGGAAATATAGATCAGCTATGCCAGCCATAAAGCAAGGCTTGGCAAGCCAGATTACAAGAGACTTTCCTAATATCAAGGAGGGAAATGATACAAAAAAACAAAAACAAAAACAAACGACAAAAAAAAAAAAACCCCTTTGGTCCTTATCTTATGACAACAAACTAACACATAAATTTGATATTAATGAAAGAAAATAATGGTAGGATCTAATTTTGCAAGGTCATTTCTCTTTTTTAATTGTTTACCTTCTTCCTTTTTTGTTTACCTTTCTTTAATTGTTTCCTTAATTGTTTAACTTCTTCCAGAGTTCAATATAATTCTTAATAATAACCAAGAATGCTTCTTCTTCATTACTTCATTATTAGAGTAAGCATCAGCCAATGCCAATAGGAAGCTAAGTCATAAACACCTAGTTACATAGATAGAACTCTGTAGGCACTCCTGTCTCCAAAGCCAAAGCATCTAGACATATTAATAAACCCAGTGAGGGAGAGAATGCAGAACATTTAGCCCACCTTGTGACTCATCAACTTGTCCACCAGGAATAAATTTTTTCCAAGTTAAAAATAGAAGACACGGTTGGGGAAATAGGAAATTGGGAAATTAATATGATGGGGGAAGAGCTAACCATGAAAATAAAAATGTAAAAAGAGAAAACCTGAGGTTAACCTGAGAATTCCACCTTTGCTTGGGCTGGATGTGTGCCAAATGCAGCATTGGAAGAGGGCAAGGAATCCAGACAATCCCCATAGCCTCAGTGTTTATAAACTACTCGAAGGTTCACGCACATCGAAATCTCCGAAGGGACTTGTTAAGGAACTTAAATGCCTGGCTCCTATCCCAGACGTGCTCGATATTTTGGGACTTTTGGAGGGCTCAGTCAGTAGCGCATGTGACTCTTGATCTTGGGGTCATGAGCCCCACGTTGGGCATAGAGCTTCTTTAAAAAAACAAACAGAAATCTCCTTTTAACACTCTCCTCAGATGATCCAGGTAAGTACGGAAGTTTGGTCATGAATGATTGACCTTGACTTATGAGTGGGAGGAAACAGGCAAATATACCACTGGCCTGGAGGGGAAAAACAGAGACAGGGATTTTCCATATCACATCTGTGACTCCTTGTTCAACCTTCTTCAGACAAGGTTAAGGACCAGCATAAAGTTTTTTCCTTGTTTCCTACCTCCCCCTATCCCCACAGATAGACTTTAGGATGCCACACTCATTTCTTTCCAATCTAAAGGTGCTCACAAAATTAATTTTTTAAAGATTTATTTATATTAGAGAGAGAGAGAGAGTACATGTGAGTGGGGGGAGGGGCAGAGGGAGAGAATCTTCAAGCAGGCTCCCATCTCAGTGGGGAGCCTGATGCTGGGCTCGATCTCACCACCCATGAGATCATGACCTGAGCTGAAACCAAGAGTTGGATTGTTCAACTCACTGGGCCATTCAGGCACCCAGAAAGGGACTTTTACTTAATGACAGGAGGTACATTTATAACTTTCTATTAGAAAATTTGGGAGAGGGATGCCTGGGTGGCTCAGTCAGCTAAGTGTCTGCCTTTGGCTCAGGTCATGATCTCAAGGTTCTGGGATCGAGTCCCGCGTTGGGCTCCCTGCTCAGCATGGAGCCTGCTTCTCCCTCTCCCTCTGCTGTTCTCCCTGCTTGTGCTGTCTTTCTGTCAAATAAATCTTTTTAAAAAAAAGAAAAAGAAAGGAAAGAAAAGGAAAGGAAAAGAAAAGAGAAGAAAGGAAAGAAAAGGAAAGGAATAGAAAAGAGAAAAAAGAAAAGAAAAGAAAGAAAAGGGAAGGAAACAAAAGGAGAAAAAGGAAAAGAAAGGAAAGGAAAGGAAAGGGAAGGAAAGGGAAAAAAAAAAAAAGGAAAGGAAAGGAAAAGAAAAGGAAAAAGAAAAGAAAAGAAAACATGGAAGATTTTGACCTGGGGCTGGGATGGTAGCACAGGGTTGACGTACAACCATATGATAAGTTGAAAGATGTCCCCTTGTGGCTACCAGTCCTCTAGGTCAGACGGTAGGTAAGCCACTGTCTTCCCTCCCCCAAAGCTTGGGCGACCGGAGACCCAGATATTAGCATAGGCCACCAGATGTGCTGGGTGCTGAAACTCGGTCCGTGGGTAGATATTCCACAACAGCCCTCAGTTGTGCGTCCTGCACTCACTATAGACCCGTGAAGCCAAGAAGGTCACATCCCAAATCCACCTAGAGTCTTGCAGCGTGCTGGTTGGAAGTGATGGAAATCCAACTTAAACGACCTTAACCAGAAATGGGATTTGATCCTCTAGGAGCACTAGAAACGGAACTGGCCTGGCTCTTTGGGGAATGAGATGTCTCTGGTCTCGACCTCCCTCCCTCTTTTGTCCCTATGGCCGAAGAAGCTGGTTTCCTGCAGGCTTTTGGGTGGACCAGTCCTACAATCCCAGGGAAGGCCGCGGAGTGCTGCCCTGCGGTCACTTGCCCACCTTTGGACCAATCATGACGTCTGGAAAGAACACAGAATTGGCCAGTCCTGGGGAATATGCTGCCCATGGGTTTGGGGTGGTGGCTTTACTCAGAAGCCCCGCAGGGCGAAAGCAGGCAATTCCCCAAATCAAGAGGTGACATTAGCAGAAGATGAGGGAAAGAGGCAGGTGCAAATATCCATTGCTATCATCTGCTGACTTTGTGACTTGCTCAAATGAATGAATTCCTCTAGGCCACCCAGGGCTGTTATAAGAAGTAAATAAGATAAATTATGTCAAACCCTTGGCACACAGTAGATAATCAATACATGGTTATTATTACTGCTAAACACCTTCCTTCTTAAGAATTCACAAGCCATGTGAGTATATAAGCTTAATTAAACCCAATTTTATTTATACGATTGAAAACCCCCCAAAATTCTAATGTAATCATTTTAGAAGAAGGTGTTGGAGGCAAGACTCACACCTACCTTGCGAGCTAAACAGCAAGTAAATCAGTCCAATTGGCCTCCTGTCTAATAACATTGTTATGTATCAGAGGCATATGCAGATTTTTTA
Source organism: Potos flavus (assembly GCA_028534135.1). Lineage (NCBI taxonomy): Eukaryota > Metazoa > Chordata > Mammalia > Carnivora > Procyonidae > Potos > Potos flavus. The sequence goes on along the minus strand of CM052897.1, from coordinate 120,186,069 downwards.
AAGAAAATCAAACCTGGAGGAGAGTCCTTGCACTAATCTAGTCTAATAGTCCTATATCACGGATTGGGGGATTGGCCGGGGAGACAGAGACGGAGGTCCAGGAGCCCAGGCATTGTTAGAGGGAAGCTGAGCCCTAGAAGCAGGACGGCTCAGCAAGCAGGATTGCCAGCCCCCCACTGCTCCCCCTTTGGCCCCCTGAGCTGCTCGCTAGCCCAGGACCGGAGAGTGGACATAAGGCACCCAGGTCATTTCCGCCGCCTCATCCACAGGCGACCGTCAAGGTCAGTTACAGGAGAACGTATCTGCAGGCTTCGGAAATCTCGGCAGCCCCCGGTCTCAGGGCAGCAGTTTTCCACGGAAGCCGAAGTGTCCCCGCCTGGCTCCCCGCCCTGCGGCACGCCCCCCAGGACCCAGGCCCCGGGAGCCGGTGGCCAGGCTGCCCCTTCCCTTGCACGATGCCCTCCCTGCCCGCGCCTCCTCCAAGGGCTCCGCCCCACAGCAGGGCCAACCCCCCGGGCGCTCCCGGCTCCCTCACTTCTGAAAGAACGCAACATGTGGCCCGAGTGCTGGGCCGCAGCCTGTCTCTCCCTAAAGCCTCACCAGCTTCTGCCCCGTTCCCTAAATCTACGGAGCTCGCTCGCCTTATTCTTACCGACTTCTTCCTCCCATAAAACAGAGTCCCTGTTGAATTCCCTCTTGAATCGATGCAACGTACAGAACCAAAAAATATTAATTGTGCAGGCCAAATGCAGCACAGGAGCTTGCAGGAGACCCAGGACACAGAAAAGGGGATCGACTGGGGTTCACTGGTTCTACAGTTGCGCTGCCTCTGCCCTCCTAAAAAAGACCGACCTACTGCTCTCCGGTCACCCCGATTATTTCAGGGCACCTGCCTGCCTTTGGTGATAACAGGAGGTCCTGTGGCTTCTCGAGAGCGCTGGCTTCTGACAGTAGAATTCCCTGAGGACAGCTTCTCCTCGAACACCCCCAGGGTCAGGCGGGAGCAACTTTCCAGGTGCTCGGGTGTGCCCATGTGCAGCCAAGTTTGGGAACCACCTTCCTAAGACACGCCCACCCAGCTCTCGATTATTAAAGGTGATGCTTCGCCCACAGTTGACTTCTGCTTTCCTTCTCCAGCTCCGTGGTTTGCAAACTGGAGCATATATTGGAATTCACGGGGAGGCTGGTTAAAACGGATTTCGGGGCCTCACTCACCGGGTTCTGATTCTGTAGTCCGGGGTGGAACCGGAAGTTTGCGGATCTATTAAGTTCCCAGAAGATGGGAGGCTGCTGGTTGGGAGCTATGGTTCGGGACCTGTCCCTGGCCCCTTTTTCTCAGTTTGGCCGCATAATCGCCTAGACGGGAAGGTCCTATTGAGGGAAAAGAGGTGAAACAGACCCTGAATTTCCGTAGTTACCTAAAGCAGACGTTAGCAGTTACCCGCTAACATTATGGATGCGGCATTGGCTAAAGGAGATGAGGCGGGTGTTGGAGAATGCCACTGATTAATTCTCACGGACTTGAGGGTCAGGACTACTGGAGTTTGAATCCTGATTCTAGAACTACTGGTTACATAACCATAGGGACATTGGCATGTTCCCCTGCTAAATCTCAATTTCAGAGTTATAAAGTGGGACGAAAATGCACCCCAGGGACATGATCACATAAAGGTAAATGAGATAAATTGAGTGCAACACGCGGCACATAAGAGATGCTTTGTAAATGTGTGGCAGGTAATTCCAATCAGTGACAGAAAGGGTATGCGAGCTGCCAGGGGACACAGGAGCGGGCCTGCTTGTGCTGAATCAGGACCCATAAGGATCTGAAATGGTGCATGCTTCTTACGAGGTGCCAGAAGAGATCTCCGATCAGAGGCATCAAAGTCTGGAAGTTCGCGTTATGATACTAAATACTTACATTAGTGAACATACAGAAAATAGAGATAAAGCCGTCCAGATCCTGCAGGAAGGTGTGTGGTGAGGGACGGGACGTGAGGCCGGGCGGGCAGGTGTAGGGGCTTTGAGGCGGGCCGTCTACGTGATGTGGGCTTCACGATGCGAGCAGTCGGGAACCAGCAAGGGGGCTCTTGGTCAACACTGATGGTCCTGCGTGCTCTTGAGTCCCTGGTTCCCGTGGAAAGTCTGAACATAAACAGTAGAAGGAAGGGAGGTTTCTCTGCCTTCGTGGTTTCCTTCAGTGTTCACACTTTGTGAAGTGTTCTTACTACAACCACTGCGACGCAGCGTGGATGCTTCAGTGTTCTTCAGCGAGCCCAGTTTGTCCTTTCCATTTGAGCGAGTGTCACAGGAACATCCGGCGAGTGAATCTGATCCACCCGGGGAACCAACGGTCCGTAGTGGGAGGTGAAACCTGGGCCTCTGTAGATTCAGCCGATCGCTGCCTTTCGATATCTCCTGCTGTTTGGGAACTTAGAATGCAGGCACGTTTGGATTCGAACCTTTTCACCCTCACACCCATGCTGTGTGACTTTGGGCAGATCACTCAACCACTCCGAGCCTAAGTCTCCTTTTATGAAAAACGGTCATGATAAGGCCGTTATAGGACTACTGTCAAATTAAATCAAGTCGTACATGTTCTGGATATATAGCAGGAGGTCAAGAAAGGGTACTTATTAGGAAAGCATCTTACATTTTGATTGGAGACAATCTGCTGGGCACTGCGTCCACAATGGGTATTTTGGTAGAAAGCAAATGTCCTCATGAGGAGCCACATCAAGACATTTTCCATCACAGATGACCTTAAGGGCTGGATAACTGCCTGCTGCATTGTAACAACACAGGAGACTCGTTTTCAGGGACTAGAACTCAGGGCAGGCAACATTTTAGAGTGGGATGTGTAGATGTTGGTGTGGAGATTGGAGGACATCAGAATCAAGAGGAAGCATAGAGTCCTGGAGGAATTTTCAAGGGGAGGAAGGAGACACAGGAAGGAGAGGTGAGCCTGTGGGGGGCTGGCATGGGGAGTCATGAAGATAAGTCCCCATCACTTAAGGGATGAGGTGGCCCTCAATGCCCTGGGTCATAGCCCATTTCTGGGACAGTCAGGTAAGCACAGTCTGTGGGCCACAAAGATGAAAAAGTAGAAATGACCATCTGTCTGCCCCAAGTCCATTCACCCTGGCCATTGGCCAGCCACTCTACAAACCATCCCCTCCAGTTCCTTTCGTCTTATTGGAGGAATCAGCCCCATTGTTACTAGAAGCTTCTTTTTGTGCTGACAAGTATTATAGCTCTTGCACTTAAAATATTGATGGGGGAGACAGGATATATGATAGTTGAGTGAGGTTGCGATACTTACCCAAGTATGGAAGGTGCTAAGCTATGATATTATAAAGTAAGGGCTGAATTGTTGGCTGTTCTTCAGGAAAGAAGGAAGTCATAAAATTATTTGCTATGTAAAAGAAAATTTATTTTCAAGAATGAGTAGTGTTTCCAGACTTCCAAAAAGGCTAGTGATAAAGCCAGGAATTTGCTGATAGATGCACTTTTTTTGGTAAGTTATGCCATATCTCAACAGAAGGTTCACATTAAAAATTATTTAGATATCACATCATCTTGGAACAAACTAGCAGCCCTTTCTGTTACAAGAAAATTCTTGCCGAGGCACAGGCAGCTCACAGCTGGAATATTCTGGGGAACCCCCTAATTCCGACACGAAGCTGAGGCATACATGAAAATAACCTCGACAAGTACAATTTTACTAAATGGTCTCTGTACCGGAAGATTTACGTCCTCCTTTCAAGTTGCCTGTCCACAAGAAGGCACGTAAGTAAATCTTAGGAAGCTCTCAAAACAGCGCATCCTGCCGAGAGCAGGTGAGGTGCGGGGGAACACTCTCCCAGCGGGAAGCCCGTGTCCTACTTAATCAGCTGTGATTAAAAAAAAATCCAAGTCGAGCTGCTGCTATGCCCAGCCAAGAGAAAGGCTCCAAAGAGTGCCGAGGTCCCCTTAAGAACATACCGAGGCAATCCTGCACCCGAATGCTCAAAGCCCGGCGGCACGAGTTCCCACTGCTCTCCAGAGAAGTCCGTCGTGGGGATTAAAGCCTGCCTGCCGAGCTAGCCTCAGCGTGCACACACCGCACGCGCACACGTGCGCACACGCACTCAGGGTATCAACCGTCCATCAGGCTTCCGCGGGACACCAAGACTAGAAGGAAAATAGCCACTTACCACCAGCAGCAGCATCGGGATCTTGCGGACACATGAGCCCAGGGGAAACTAGGTCAGCTGTGGTTCTTAAGGGATTAACACTGGATCTTCCTACAGACTCTCCAGGATGAAAATGATGCAATATTAAATACCTTCAGGCTTCTGTCTCTTCTGATTATTTTATTTGCTTCAAATTAAACCACTTTTTATGGGTAATTTATGGCTTTCTACAAGTAACTGTTTTTAATTTTGTTATATACCATACATTTAAGTACTGCAAGACCCAAATTCAACGGACATAAATCTCACCTTGTGGTTTAAATAACAATAAAGAGAGAGGACACTTTTCAGACTTTTCGCCAGCTTATTTTTTCCCTAAATTTTGCAAGCTAGACTTTCTCCATTTGTTGTATTCAAATCTACCTGCCCCTAAATGATGACATTACACACACACGCACGCAAATTCTTTCCCTCCCATATTGACAACTGTGATAAATATACGTTTGGTCTCTGTCCCCAGTTCCTGGCATGCTGATCCTAAGACTCGCAGCATCTCCTGGGGCGATGTGCATTTTTGGCATGTTCATGAGACAATCAATAGCTTGGGGTCCCCCTGATAATTTCAGAGGAGGGCTGGTCGCCAGAAAGTCCAATCATGACTGTAGGATTGGAACTTTCCAACCTGAAGAGAGGAGAGGGGCTGGAGAGTTCAGTCACCAATAGCCCATGATTTAATCAATCATGCCTGTATAATGAAATCTCCATAAAAACTCCTAAAGGATGAAATCCAGAGAGCTTCCAGGTTGGTGAGCGCTGCGAGGTCCTAGGAAGATGGCCCACTCAGGGAGGGCCTGGAACCTCTGGGCCTCGTCCCCCTGGTCCTTGACCTAGGCATCGCGTCCATTGGGCTCTTCCTGAGTTCTATCCATTTGTCATAAACCAGCAATAGTAAGTAAGGTGCTTTTTGGAGCTCTGAGAGCCTTTCTAGCCAATTCAGGAACCTGGAAGGGGATGTTTTGGGAACTCCCCGTTGGCAGCCATGTTGGACAGAAACATATGGGCACCCAATACTTGACGACTGGCGTCTGAAGTCGGGGGGCAGTCCTGTGGGGCTGAGTCTTTACCCTGTGGGGTCTGAGCTAACGCCTGCTGATTAATGTCAGGATTGCACTGAATTATGGGACACCCTGTTGGTATCCAGAGAGCTGGAGAATTGTTCGGTGTGGAAAACCCACACATTTGGGGTCACAAGTGTTGTGAAGCATAAAAACGCTTTCAATTCCTTCTCCCCTCCCCAGGGGGACTTCACCCCAGGATATCCCCAGTTCCTCAGCATTGGCAGACATTTCCTCTGCTCCTTTTTGTACAGCATCATAGGTTTTGGTTTACTCAGTTAATTTTAGTAATAACTAACAATAATGAAAATAGGAAAAAACCCAGAAAACTATTAAAAATAGAAATAGGAACTTATAACTTACTACCTACTGGGGACTTTATTATGTGTTTTATAACAACTATCTTAGTTAAGTTTCACAAAAGTCCTTCAAGGTGGATATAATTACCCCCATTTATAAATGAAAAATTCAGGTTTATTGTCAATCTGCTGCCTAGAGTCTCCCTTCTCTCCAGCTTGTTTTAAAGAGTGGAGCCAGGTGTCCTTGCCTTCTCTCCTCACCCCTCAGTCCCTCCCATTCCACTGTGTCTTCTTTCACAAAAGGTCACCACTGAGGTCCCAATCATCAGTTCAATCAATGCCTTCTCTTTGGTTGTCATCCTCTACAATTTTTTATTCTATTTTAAATTGCAACCCCCTTCCACCCCTCTTGAAACCCTTATGCCCTTTGTCTTTGAGCCTCCACTTTCTGATTTCACCCTGGTCTCTCTGATCTTTCTTCATACTCCCCCGTTTTCTTCTAACTTCCCATTAAAGGCATGCCTTCCCCAACGTCCTGTCTTCCCTTTCTCTTTCTCAACCTTTCCTGAACATTCTCAACAACTTCTAAGGTGCTGAGAATCATCTGTATTGCTAGGACTAATGGCTTTCCCGAAATCCACACCGTATTTTCATCTGCCCGCAAGATATGGCTCAGTGGATATTCCACATGTGCCAATTTTCCTTTCCAGGCTGTTTTAACAATGCACCAACCACCGAGTTACCAAGATAGACATCTCCATGTGATCACTGACCTCTTCTTTTTGACAAATATCCTAATGCAGCACACCATCAATCCCGTGGGTTGCCCACCAGCTCATTCTGCCATCGCTATCTCCATGGCCATTTTTCCAAGTCGAGCCTCCAACATCTCTTGCCAAAATAACTATTCGAATGCCCCAAAACTTTGTTCGCCATTTTATTAAATCCTTACGTCACCACCACCAAAGATTTATCTCACTTCTCCTATTTTAAAACTCCTGTATATTACCCTTACTTATAGAAGAAAATTGATATGTCCCAATGTGGCATCCAAGATCCCCTTCATTTACCTCGAAGTCAAGATTTTCACCGATGCTTCTGTGCCCGCTGCCCTAATTACCCTATCGTGTAGCTAAAATAGACTTAGGGGCTGTTGATCCCTCTTATTAGAATTCCTTGCCTAGAATTCATCAGCTGATTATAGATATGGCTCTGAGATGAGTCCCTCAAAATATAATTTAACTTCAAAGCTACTTAATGACTTGTGAATATCAGCATCATTGTATTTCTTACCACGGCCTGGAAGAAACTCAAAGGAGGTCTTTTTAAAACATAGAGGTGCCCTCTACCCGTATGATGCACCCACACTTGTCATCAGACACTGTTTTTATTTGGATAAAGCAGTCTTGGTGGTACTTCAGGTAACTTACCCAAAGAGTACTGACTCCTTGCTTCTAAGGGAATAGGAGCTCAGCTGGTTCTTACAAGGCATCCCCCAGATGGAGAATGGTGGCATTAGAATGGGTTAACGAGGATGGACCTCATTTTACGACCTTAATGATAGATATTTCTAAATTGCAATAGAAAAAATTGCATCACGCCAGTAGTTCCATGTGCTTAGAATGGTGTCCCCACCACCAAAATACTGAGTTTCCTTGTGAGAGAACAGAAATAAAAATGGAGGGGGTTATATTATTTTATACCTATTATATATCACAAAATATAAACATGTTATATAATTATATGATATATAATATATTGTGATAATTTTATACACACACACACATACACACAGATTTATTATAGGAATTTTCTAGCATAATTATGGAGGCCGGGAAAGCTCACGGTCTTCCTCTGCAAGTTGGATAGATGAAAGCCAGGGGTATAGTTCAATCTGAGCCCAAAGACCTAAGCGCTAGGAACCGATATCTAAGGGCAGGAGAAGACAGATGTCCCAAGTTCAGCTTGAGCAAAAAAACAAATTTGCCTTCCCTTTGCCTTTCTGTTCTGTTCAGACCTTCAACGAGTCAGATGAGGCCCACCCACACTGGGAGGGCTCTCTTCTTCACTAGTCTATTGATTCAAATGCTCATCTCTTTCAGAAACTCCCTCACAGACACATCTAAACAGAATGTTTTACCAACTATCTGAGCGTCCCTTAGCCCAGCCAAACTGACACAGAAAATTAATCATCATGGGAGTAACAAAGTATCCATTTCAAAAGAGATAAGAATCTGTAAAACTGACCAAAAGCACCACCAAACAAACAAAACGATTAAATTGACTTACGAGATTTCTTTCTTTCCCCTAGAAAATTCGCCAGTATTATTTCTTTCATGTTACTAAGAAAACAATCATAAATTTGTTTTGACCAAATGGCTGTGATTAGGTGATTCTGTGAGAAGATATAATTTCACACAGTGGGGAGGAAGGACTGATTGCTCAGTATTTCGTGATCAATAATTCTTTCGAAATCTCCGTCTGTGAAAGGGCAGTTCAGCAAAATGAGCAGAGCTATCAAGTAGGATGATCAGCTGGTAGCCGGGGCTGGGGAGGCAGAAAACACAAAACTCCCCAAAACAGACATTTACATTTTAATTTAATATGAGCATGCCACTTGTTCGCAGAAGTTCTTTGAGAATTACCAAAGGATGCAGAAGACAGGAGGAGCTTCCTGAAGGCTGGCTCCTATCGAACTCCCTCTGGCTCTCCATGTTGGCCACGGACAGCATCGTATATAAACTAGGCAAACCAATTGACCTAACCAAGATCCAGTGGGTAAAATGTTGAGCGGATTGGGATGAACAAGACCTGGAAGCATTTGGGGAAGGGACTCAGGCAAGACAACGTGACTCCTTGCTAAGAGGAGCTTGGCGGAGGGAATGCGAGGCGCGTCACCGCGATGGGCCCCCTGCTAAAACAGAGCTGCCAAGGCCCAAGAAAGAGACCCAGGCGAGGAGGAGACGAACAGAACCCCAACTGTTGGTATCCTGGGGACAGAGTCGAAGTGGGCACAACGCAGGTAGATGGGCACACCCGCTGACCCGAGATGCTTTCCCTTTAAGACAGCTGTGTGCTCAGAGTCCACAGGTGCTCTCTGGGTCTGCAGGTTTAACCTACCCCTGCAAAGACAAGGGCAGGAAGTCAAACAGGTGGATGTAACACCACTGTTCGTAACCAATATAGAAAATATAATTAACGGCTTTGGTTTAAAACCTCTTTCCTTTTACATTCCGTGAGCCTGAAAACTATGTATGAATAAACCTAAATGGTGACCATGTCCACAGAAAAATAAATTCACAAAAAGGAATAGATAACATCACCTGGGAGGCTAAAGTGAGACTCACTACAATCAACTGCACTCCAGGTGGCTTTTGGAGCTGTCATAGGACTGTCCCATAGGACACTGGAGGTCCCACCATCCAAATATCGATGGGGGAGGGCGAAGAGTTGGAGGCCCTTTACATTTTCCTCTGAAATATTACTTCACTACAGTGATGTTTGCAGGGAAGACTTGAAGAGAGACTTCTTATCTTTTTTCTAACTAGAATTAATTTCCAATTCTAACTTTAACATTTCCAAGGGAAGCATTTCTTAAGAATAGTATTTTGAAATAAAAACTAACCCTTGAATCATAAGGGAAATTTAAGGACGTGGAATAAAATGTTTTCCACTTGTTGTTAATTTTTGCTTAGTCATCCAGCCCTTCTCTCTGCTATGGAAGAAGTGAGATTTCCCTTCTGGCATAAGGACCCCACTATGTAAGAGCCCTGAATCGAATCGTGATAGTTGTATGGTTTCTTTTTTAGACTATTGATCACTATTTTTATATTTTTTTCTGCTGCCCTTATCACGGTAAAATACTCCCTAGAATTCTCTCCCCATATCTTTGCAACATGTATTATGTTTGGATTATTTCCCTTTGCCACTAATATTGCCAAATTCTTAGAGGCCATCTACATGGTTTGGCAGTGTAAGAAGGGGTTGAAACTGCCATTGGTTTTGCCCTAACTGGCCCAAGTCAGCCGATGGGAATTCTGATTATATGCTCTTAAGCCAAGATGTGAAGCTGCTTTGGAAAACTTTTGGAAATATCAATCCAAGAACATTTCTTTCCTATTTATGTATATCAGTCATTTTATTTCCTACTGAGACTTATTTTTATCATTCCAAATTTCCAACTACAGAACATGACTTTGAAATCCCATGGTTTCCGGAAATCTCTCAGAAGGAAAAAGAAATTGAAATGAACCAGTAATCAGGCAGATGAAGTTCGTTCTCTGCTCTTTGAAAGGCAAGCATTTTCTTTTTTCTTTTCTTTCTTACAACCGTTCCTTCTCCCATCTAACCTGTTCATATTTCCTATTTTATGATTCTTACGAGTTTACACATGATCAGGATATTGATTGAAAGATGATCTTAACATACCACACACTCAATACAGCACAGGAAGTTATCACAAACACACATACACAGGTATATGTGTGTGCATACACATAAAGACAGGGAGATATGATAAATATGATTAAGCTAGGGAGTGTCTCTTTGACAAAAGCTGAACATGAATGAGGATTATCCTTATTTTCTGTGTTTAAGCCAACTTCAGATTCCTCTTAAACTGAAAAGTCATTAATATATCCACTCCTCTACACATGGATTGAGCCCCTAATAAGTATTGGACACTCGTTCCAGACTCTAGGGATGCCACGGTGACTATGCAGACAAGTCTGTCTACCAAAGCTTCCATTAGAAGGGAGAAAGTTGGACCACACACAAATGAAAACTTTAGTATGAGATGGAGAGGAGTGGCATGATTGCAACAAACCAGTGCAATGTGATGATGAAGATTCAGCAGGCTTCATAAGATTGTGTCCTCAGAAAGCACCTCTCTGAGAGGTGACGTTTATGCATTTAACCTAAGACCTTAAGGACAAGAGTAAGTGCGTGTAAAGATATGTTAAAAAAAAAACAAAAAAAATCACTTGAAGAAGGGACGGTGACTCATTTAAGGGCCCTACAGCAGGAACAAGCTTGAGTTGTTTGGGAAAGATCAGGAAGTCCATGGGGCGAGATGGATAGTAAGGTAGAAGGAAGTGGCAGGAGAGCACAGATGGGTGATGGGGGCCACCGTACGGGAACTCAAGGTCAGGCAAGTAGACGCCATCGCAGGTATGAGAAAGGACTGATACCATGTGTGTTCAAGAAGAACGAGTACTCTGTTGTTTTAGGGTGGAATGTTCTGTATATATCTATGAGGTCCATCTGGCCCAGTGTATCATTCAAAGCTCTTGTTTCTTTGTTGATCTTCTGCTTAGATGATCTGTCTGTTGCTGAGAGTGGAGTGTTGAAGTCTCCTACTATTAAAGTATTATTATCAATATGTTTCTTTATTTTGGTTAACAGTTTGCTTATATATTTGGCTGGTCCCATTTTGAGGGCATAGATATTTACAATTGTTAGATCTTCTTGTTGGATAGACCCTTTAAGAATGATATAGTGTCCTTCTGTATCTCTGACTACAGTCTTTATCTTAAAGTCTAATTTGTCTCATATAAGAATTGCTACCTTAGCTTTCTTTTGAGGTCTGTTGGCATGCTGGGAAAATTGGACAGCTGTATACAGAAAAATGAAACTCGACCATTCTTTTACACTATATACAAAGATAAACTCTAAATGGATGAAAGACCTCAATGTGAGATAGTAATCCACCAAAATCCTAGAGAAGAATGCAGGCAGTAACCTCTTTGACATCGGCCACAGCAAGTTCTTTCAAGACACATCTCCAAAGGCAAGAGAAACAAAAGTGAAAATGAACTTTTGGGACTTAATCAAGATAGAAAGCTTCTGCATGGCAAAGGAAACAATCAACAAAACAGAGGCAACCCACGGAATGGGAGAAGATATTTGCAAGTGATATTACAGATAAAGGGCTGGTATCCAAGATCTATAAAGAACTTCTCAAACTCAACACCCAAAAAACAAATAATCAAGCCCCCAAAAATGGGCAGAAGACATGAACAGACACTTCTCCGAAGAAGACATACAAATGGCTAATACACACATGAAAAAATGTTCAATATCATTAGCCATCAGGGAAATTCAAATGCAAACCACACTGAGATATCACCTTACACCAGTTAGAATGGCAAAAATTAACAAGGGAAGAAACAACAAATGTTGGAGAGGATGTGGAGAAATCCAGTGTTGGTGGGAGTGCAAAGTGGTACAGCCACTTTGGAAAATAGTGTGAAGGTTCCTCAAAAAGTTAAAAATAGAGCTAACCTATGACCCAGCAATTGCACTATTTGGTATTTATCCCAAAGGTACAGATGTAGTAAAAAGAAAGGGCACATGCACCCCAATATTCATAGCAGCAATGTCCACAATAGCCAAACTGTGGAAAGAGCCCAGATGCCCTTCAACAGACAAATGGATAAAGAAGATGTGGTCCATATACACAATAGAATATTACTCAGCCATCGGAAAGGATGAACACCCACCATTTGCATCGACATGGATGGAACTGGAGGGGATTATGCTAAGCGAAATAAGTCAATTAGAGAAAGACAATTATCACATGGTTTCACTCCTATG
>CM052897.1:120154032-120173389 GCA_028534135.1 Potos flavus | reverse complement strand
GCTGTGAAGGAGGAGAGAGGAGGGAGGGCTGGACGCCACAGGCCTCTACTAATTGCTGGCTCTTGGTTTTATTTGCTCTAAACGTTAGATCAGGGTGCTAACTCACCGGAGAAAAATCACAAGGTGGATTGCACTCGTAATCTTTACATAAGAAGGATCTTCATGCGTGAAAGAAATTTTAGAAAAACTGTAATTAAGGATGCGCTGGCACCTTGTCACTGGTAAAATGTCAGGCGGATTGCTTCTGCAGGAGAGCCAGCTTTTGTCTCCTAAATAATTGAAAGATTGGGGTGCCAGCTGGGGCCGCTGAGCTAGCAAGTCTGTGTCCCCCTCCCTGTCACCCCAAACTGTAAGCAAAGTGCAAAGGGGCTCACCCTATTAGGAGTAATAATAGTGATAAAGTTAACAAGAAGAAACAGATCAAGATAAACACCGCCTTCCTCCGCCTTCACACTGTCTCTCTCTCCTTCTCCTTCTGGGCTCCGCGCTGTAACTCGGGACCGGGTCCTCCATTAGCACAGCGGCACCCACACTTAGCCGCCGGGAGGCAGTGACCCTGGGCAGCTGTGCTCTGCCTTCTGCTGCACCCGCCACTCTGCAGGCGCTGGGGTTAAAGCGATGAGACATCTTTATAGTTTCACTTCTCTTCTTCGCCAAAAAAAAAAAAAAAAGCAGGGAAACACAAAAGGAAAATCGTATCTCGAAGCTTGAGGTTCTGTCCCACGAAATCAGGAACGAAGAAGGCAGCATGGCCGCACAGCAGGTGGGGACTGCAGATTTCCTCGGGCATGTGCAGGGCCGACAGGCACAAAGACGTATCGATCCTCGGTGGCCTGTCTCACCGGCAAAGGGGTGGCGGTCTGCATATTAACACACAGCCCGAGACACGGCCGCCAACAGAATGGACAGCAGCGTTTGGGTCCCAGCCCTGAGGGCAAGTGTTAGTTTCCAGGGTCGATGGAGAATGCAAAATGGTACGGCTCCTCTGGAAGACGTTTTGGTGGTTTATCACTAAACTAAACATTTTTGCCATGAGATCCAACAATCTTACTCCATGGTATTTACCCAAAGAAGCTGAACACTTATGTCCACACAAAAAGCATGTGGATGGTTATAGCCGGTTTATTAGTTAATTTCCAAATCATGGAAGCAGCAAGATGTCCTTCAGCAGGTGGATAGAAAATGAACTATGATACACCCATATCACAGAGTATTATTCAGCACTAAAAAGAAATGAGCTATCAAGCCAAATCTCGTACCGAGGGGAAGAAAGTCATCTAAAAAGGCTGCATACTACGTGATCCCAAGTCTATGGCATTCTGGAAAAGGCAGAACTATAAAGACAGTAAAAAGATGGGCAGTCACCAGGGGTTGGAGGAAGGAAGGGTGGATAGGTGGAGCACGGAGGATTTTTAGGGCAGTGAAAATACTCTGTACTATGATACCATATGTGTAGACATGTCCTTATACATTTTGTCCGAACCCAAAGAATGCCCAATGCCAAGAGTGAACCCTAATGTCAAGTATGGTCGATCTTTGGGTGATGATAATGATGAGTCAATGTACATTCATTGACTTTATCACATGTACCACTCTGGCGGGCGAGTGGATAGTGAGGGAGGCTATGCTTACGAGGGGGTAGGGGGTGTAAGGGGAATCTCTGTACCTTCCCCTTAAGTTTTCTGTGAACCTAAAATTACTCTAAAAGATTCACATCTTTAAGAAAAAAAAAAAAAAAAGCTATGTTGGACCCAAATGTACCCGGCAAAAATCATAGAGGCCAAGTTACTGACATTTAATTTTGCCCTTGCTTAAGGGACTGAAGTACATTACAAGGGAATCCAAAATGTGTAAATAGACTGGTTTTTACTGGTTAACAAGAATGTTCCAGTATATTAGCAAAATTAAAGAAAATCGTTTTTTGCCTTTCTTTTTGAGAAAACACCTTGCTGTATTAAAATTCTATCATGATTTTACCTTCGCATATTTTAAATACCCAAAAAGGAGGTAAGATTTTAGTTAAGCGGATCCTTCTAATGTATAGGGATTTTCACTCCTAGCTCACATAGTTCTGTCTTCCTGGAAAATATGATTCGTATGCAGTCCTTTCTAGCTTTAGATGTAAATGGTCATGCCTACACTCCAAGTACATGTTTCAACAGAACTTCAATGACTCGAAATAATGCACTTAGCATGTGCCAAATGCTGACCTTATAGACCAAATCACGCTCCCCTGGACATTAATTGGTCTTCCTCTAGCCTGTGCGGAGCAGGTACATCGACATCGGGAACGATGCCTCTCCCAGCAGGGACCCACCCGAGGTATTCTTAGCATGGGATGATTTGACGACAGCAAACTGGCAGGATTTTAACCAGTTTTTCTTTGGCCAACTGTTGCATTGGCATTGCGTCTTTGTAACTGAAAATAAAAGCAAATTCCTTAAGGCAAGTTTGTGTACATTCAGTCCAACCTGCTAGTTCGTGGGAAAGAATGCTGCACCCTCCGTCCGAGGAATTGGTGAAGTCGGGGTACCGCTGAGCAGGGCTAGATGGGGCACTGAACACCCTCCTATCAGAGCTCTCGCCGGTGTGTCGTTCGCAACAGGCCGAGACGGGCGGTGTGTGCGGGACTGGCGCTCGGTGGCGAAATGACCGTGTCTGTGTTTGTGTCTCCGTGTGTACTTGTATGTCACGGTGAGTGGTGCATCGAGGACAATGTCACTCAAAAACCTGAAAAGAGAAAAAGAACGCAAGGAACCAAAGACGCTGTCCTTAACGGAAGAAGTCACTCAGAGGACCATCGAGAAGAAACTTCGGACCAGCGTGTCGCTTAAGATGCAGTGTCGGGAGCTCCTGCTCAGTGGCCATTCGAGGACTCATGATAGTGAAGCTTCCAAGGTTCTAGAATGTAGCAAACCACAGCCATAGGAATTGGGCCCCAGAGGTGCATTGTTGGCTAGAAGCCGCAGTGAGATTTTCATGCATTTTCCAAGTGAAGGAAATGCTGTGGTCCATCCCACGTCATGTGGTCCATAGGCTGTGGTCCATCCCATGAATGACGCGAAGGCAAAGCTTGGACTCAGGCGACATTGTCCCTCTTCACCTCAAACCATCTAACTCTTCACCAAGTCTTCTGCAGGGCTCTCTGACTTCCCAGGACGATGCGTCCGGGACTATATGGGGCCACGCATACAGGGAAGGGGCGAGTGGGAGGGGAGGAAGAGCTAGTTGAGTCCTGCCCAGACCGCCCTCCTCACCAACCCTGCTTTAATCCACATGACTCCTCTCCCGTGTACTTGATGTACTCTGCTGCTAGGTAAGATTTCTTTGAAAGAGTTTGGTAGCGTCGAAAAAACATTTGAAAACTGTTCTAACCTTTAGCAACTGTTTTGTCTCATACCTGGTCTCCATCCATCACCAGGATAGGATTCTGTTCCATATCGATTTAGTTTGGGGAAGATTTTAATAATCTGATCAAGTTTATTCTGCCTTTTCCATTAAACTGGTCATACTACTGGACGTGAATATGGAAGAAGGCCCGAATGGTAAGTTATTTAAAGAAATTCATGCTACTATTTTCAGACACACACAGTAAATGTAACCAGTCTAAGGGTGAATGTTGGTGATTTTAAGGAACTTGCTCAGCCTGAAAATCACCAACCCACAGGAGAAAAATTAACTAAGATGCAAGCACACACAGTTTTTCTGAACTGTACTTAAATATTAAATTGAACCGAAGTTTAAAATCAAAGCAGATAATGTAAAATGTATTCGACCCGTATAACGTATTTTTATATTCACTCTTATTCCATATTATTGTGCTTAAAAGCCATTTAGGAGGAAATGGTAGAAGAAAGAAATTGAGGACAGAAGTGGGTAAGAAGGAGAAGACTGATAGAAAGGGAAGTGAAGGAAAGTCAAGGCTCTGGAAGTCTGGAGATAGATGTGGTTTTTCAGTCGCCTTCTGTTTCCCTGAACATCAGCGCCAGAGTAACCGGTCACCTGTGACCTGGACCTTCACCAGACCCATTCATCATCCTCTAACAAGGCTCCCTGACTTCTCCTAGAAGCTGTGGGAGGTTCTGCTCTAAGTGGTATGCCTGGAAAAGCCCATCCGTAGGAGAATTATATTCTCAGAAGCTACTTGGAAGAACAGTCACATCGTACGCCAGGTAAGAAGGAACAGGATGAAGTCTGTTATCTGGGGACAAAGAGAGCCATTCTTCGTGTTGTAAGAAAAGACAGAGCTTAGTCCCTATGGAGCCTTTCAATTATTTCTAAACGGGTCATTGATAGCATTGTGTACTGGAGAAGAATTTGCTCTCCAAATAGTTGAAATAATGTTCCCAGCTTTGATTTATTTTTAACTCATTTAGGAAATCCTTTGGTTGCAGGTAATAGACAGGTAAACTCAATTTAACCACAATTCTGTTGCTGTAAATTCTCAATTAATGTACTGAGAATCTTCCAACTTTTAAGGTGTGGTCAATGGTCTCCCGTGGCTCACCATCTGTGAGGTCGCCTGCGGTATCCGTATGCGCAGAACCCATCCTCTGCCCGTGGACTTTTCTCTTGGTTGATATTTGGTAACTTTCATTTTCCTTTTTGTGTTCATGGCCACTCTACCTGGAAATAAAATAAAAAATGATGTCAACAGGCTGAAAATTAACTTTTCCATAATATCTTACATGGAGAAGAGCCATTGGAAATAACCGTGCTATCCAAGGGAAAAGGGAAAAAGCTTGTGGAACCCTCACAGGGTCCAGGAAAGAAGGGAAACATTAAAAAATTAAACAAGCAGATAAAATATAATTAAATGTGATCATCAGTTTTAGTTAAACCCGGAAGTTAATGATGGAATTCTGATTTCAAGTATTAAATTTTTTTTAAATAGAATGTGGGTAGAGATAGGAAGGGAATGTTGAATGCCAGACCCAGTAGAAAATAAAGCTCATCCTTTCAAAACCTTTAAGTTAGGATTAAAAACATCACACATGACAGCTGCTTTTTTACTTCCCTTCCATTTCTTTTTTTTTTTTTAAGACTTTATTTATTTATTTGAGAGAGAGAAAGTGAGAGACAGAGTGCGAGCAGAGGGGGAGGGGCAGAAGGAGAGGGAGAAGCAGACTCCCTGCTCAGAAGGGAGCCCTAGGCAGGGCTCGATCCCAGGACCCCAAGATCATGACGTGAGCTGAAGGCAGATGCTTCACCGACTGAGCCCCCCAGGTGTCCCACTTCCCTTCCATTTCTGCTTTAGAATTCATTCCAACTCATTTCCAAGAGTAGGCGTGTGACCCAAGCCTCGTTTTCTTGGGTATATGACCCAATCCATTGCAATTCAACTCAATTCCAGAGCCTTTGCTGAAACTCGGACAAACCTATTTTCTCTGGGGGTTGCCAAATGCCGGTCTCCACCTCCTGGAAGCCATTGTTTTACTCCTTGGAGAAAGCCTACCCGAGAAGCAATCCACACAAGAAATACAAAGTCTGACCACTTCCTGATGACATCCGTAGAGCAGCTGGATTTACTCATGGCCGATGACTGTTCCGTTCCTGGATTCTGCAGCTCCCTGAATCAATGTGTCCCCCACCCTGACTGGTGTGTTTGGCTTTTGTTTACTTTTATCAATCTGAATTGGGTTTCCATCATTTACCTCTGACAGTCTTAATTAATAGACTGCCTTTTAAGAGAAATACCCGTAAGTTTAGACGAACCTATTGGGGTGTCTGACTGACTCAGTCCAAAGAGCATGAGACGCTTGATCTCGGGGTCGTGAGTTTGAGAACCGCTTTGGCTGTAGAGATTACTGAAATAAATAAATAAACCTTTAAAAAATGACCAAAAAAGAACTTATTAAAAATATTACGATGCCTAAAGAGAAAGTAAATTAAGTCACTAGATAAATAAGTTGAAGGAACTGGGGATTTGGGTTTGGGGAAGAAAAGGTTAGAGTAGACCTATTGCCCTCAATCCTTTGAGGGATGTTATTTAGAAGAGAGTGGATGCTGTGTGGGGCCCCGTGAGGTATGTAATGCCCTCACCAATTACTCAGATAGAACTTGTGGTGAGTAGTGCTGCTACAAAGGGGATTCCTTCTCAAGGCAACGCTGAGGTCTAAATAGCTCTATTCTGAACTCAGAGTCTATGATTCAATCATCTGAAATGGGGATTTCCTTGTTATTCTTCAATGCACCCTACAATCCAATAGGACTGCACATCAAGAAAGCTCAACACTCACTCCACAGAGGTCTAGGTGGGGTAAGACGAGGGGAAGCAGCCGATGAGAACAGGCTGTATTTCTTTGTCTTTTTTTTTTAAGTTTTTACTTTAATTCCAGTTAGTTAGCATATAGCCTTATGGTCTCAGGGGTGCAATATAGTGGTTCAAACTTCCATGCGTCACCCAGGGCCCCTCACATAGCAGTGTATTTTGAATAGTTTTCTGAAATGCTGCCACGGAGCCTTAAGATATATCTGGCAGTCACTAACACCCAAATTCATTTCCCCCCGGCTTAAAATCATTCACGCAAGTCCACATTTCTGCTCACGAGAATTTCCTGCTGAAGTCAGAGAGGATGCTTGCCGAGAACCCCCCAGTTACATTGGGGAACACGAGGTACCATCATTGTCCATGTCCGTTGGAGAGTTCACTTTTTAAGACAAATGTTTACCAAGATTCGGGAGCATGGGGATGCCTGGGTGACTCAGTCGGTTAAGCATCTGTCTTTGGCTCAGGTCATGATCTCAGGGTCCTGGGATCGAGTCCCATGTCAGGCTCCTTGCTCAGTGAAGAGCCTGCTTCTCCCTCTCTCTCTCTCTCTACCCCTCCCTCTCCGCTCATGCTCTGTCTCTCACTTTCCCTCTCTCTCAAATAAATAAATAAAGTATTTAAATAAAAAAGACTCAAGAGCATGAACAACACTGTCCTCACTGCTCCCACACACCTCTCTCCACACCTGAGTCGTGATGTCTGCCGTATGGCGCCCTGCTCGCTTGTTTATATGATATTCGTCCACTCTTCCCCAGGAGACAGAGTTTTCCTGGAGGGCAAAGGCTGCGTGCATGTTATTTTTGAATCTCTAGGTCCTAAACTCAGTCTGGAATATACCTGACAGCCAATATTTGTTGCATAAATGGTCACTCAAGTATTACGGTTTATGTGCAATGCTTTTTTGTAGCTAACCGGAAAGCCACTGGAATTCAATTTTGTTGACACCTTCCTATTAGCCAGAAGTGGGAATAGATGTCATCGATACTGAGGGCCTTGAGTGGAATACAGATCACTCCTTCTTGGCATGTCATTAGGATATGACTGGAGAGACTTAAACAGAACCCTAGTAGAGAATATGCACATTTAAAAAAAAAATCAGGAATAGTTGTTCTTTCTAGAAATACTTTATTTATGATGCCTTTGGAATATACTCGTTCTGTTAATCGTCCCATAAGAAATTAGATTTCTGGAATAAATATACTACAGGTTTATAACGCTTTCATAGCAGGGATAACAAAACTCAATTGCAGGGTCACGGTCACACGTAGGAAACCGAACTCTGTACCTACAGCATGCAACTGACGAATGTCCCCTCTGCAGTGAATTTTATTTGCAAATGAGGATTTATAACTAAGCAGTTCCTCGTAGTTTTCAAAGCATTCACACATTTTTTTTTTATTTGATTCCCAAAAGATTACGTGAGGTATTTTGGGTAGGAGGGAAATTTTTTCTTCCACTCTACCCCTAGAGAAGCTAGAAGCAATAAGCGATGGGTTCAGGGCTGAAATCCAGACTTCGAGCCCTAGTGCATTTTCATTTCTTATTCCCAAAGCTGCCCTTAAAGAACTTTGAAGCGCAGGATAAACGTGCCCTTGCTTTAGAAGTAGGTTAAGCTCTTAAAGATAAAATTTATATACAGAAAATGTATGTTTGGGAGGATCAAAACACAAGCGGGTTCATTGTTAATGCTGTGAAACAGACAAACTCCCTTGTTCAGAAAAGGGACACGTGAAATTAGTTTTTCTTAAATAAAGTCGTGGGGGAAAATAAGAATTCTGAACCCCGATTTACCGTCATTTAAAGAGGAACTAAAGTGTTCATCAACAATGCCTTCAGTTATTCATTTCTCCAACTGGCGTCAGTGAAGGGCACTGCACACCTGTGAAGATGCTCTGTTACAAATATTTCACTATCTGCCTCCTACCAAAGTACAAGGATACAGTGTAAAGAGCATCCGAGGCAAAATAAAGAGGGAGAGGCCTTATAATTTGCAAATAAAGCCAGACTTGCTTCTCATGCCCGATTTAAATGATTTCTAAGGAAAGAAAACAGTTCGCAGGCAGACGATCAAGCGAATGCGTTATCAGGGGGAACGCTGGGTGTCAACTCCCCTTTTTGCCTATTTGCATTTCCTTTTGCCTAAATATCTCTCCCACCACCGGATGGGTAACTGCAGAAGCAGAGCAAACGTCGTCGTCCCAGTAAATAGTGCAGTCCCTGCACACATAAGGGCACGTGGTGATGTAGGTTATCTAAACCCCATACCTTACGACTGACATGCATAGGACCACAGAAATCCACAATTTGTGTGCATCTTAGAAGGACAAAGATAATAGCTATCTGCATGTCAGAAGGGCCACCAAAAATGCCTTGTATATGCTGCTTAAAAAAACTCCATGAGGACAGGATGAAGAGCGGTATGGTTGGAAATCAGAACTCACATACCCCATCATCCTAGTCTTCTAAAAAAAAAAAAAAAAAAGGTGAGACGTATAAGGAGCATCCAACAGATCATGGCAGAGTCAATATTCGAACACAAGCCTCCTCGTCCCACCGTCATACCCCCCCCCCCCATAGAACGCAACGCTTCCGTGCAGGTTAGCGAGGCAACCGCAGAGACAAGGGGCTCCGGCCCATAGAAGATAAGACAGTCTACACTGCTGGTTCTGCAGGCAGGTGTGGCACGTGGTTTCATCTGAGTAGAAAGAAATCGCGGTAAAACGCTGAGGTCAACTTGGTACTCGACCATTCTGGTCACCAAAGCTGAAAATGTGGGAACATTCAGTGTTAACGTTGATCAGCAATCTTTACTTTCCCTCCAAACTCAATTATCTTGCCTACAATGAAAAAATAAAGAGTCCGGTAATTTCCTAGGATGATTTATCCAGACCATCAAGAACAGCAGCCTAAAAGCTCTCCATTCCTCAATCTGCATTCCTTAAATGCGTGGATGCTTCGATGCCCCGGGTAGACGCAGACTAATGGAGGCTTGAGGACCACTTTTTCTAGCTAATGTCGACTCCCCATTCCTCTGTCGGACTTTGGGTCCAAGTTGCCTGTGTGTTTATATCGGAGGGTAATGTTCTACATAATGAATAAAGCTTACTTTCAGCCAAGAAGACAGAAAACAAATGAGGGGCGTGGAAAGGTGGCTCACAACCCTTCGTAGTGATTCAAGCCTCTGCTTCGAAAGGCGTGGTGAGGTCAGATTATTCTGCAGGGAGGTTTCGATGCTTTCTTAAAACCCAAGATAAACATTCACAAGGGACGAGGGTGATAAGTCATAGCAACTTTTGTGTTCAAGGGAGTTGAAAACAAGCCAAGGAGACCGATAATTCCCTCAAATGATGAATAAAAAGGCTCTGTCTCCTTTGGAAAGCAGCCTCCTGAACAGAAATTGTAGCTGGGAGGAGGTGCTGGAAGATCAGAATGCTTTCGATTTCGCCACAAGTGATGGGAACAGTAGAAGGTGACTAAGGCTTAGGAGAGAAACCTCTCTCAAGAGTTCATTATTATCTCAAACCACTGACTTTTCTGGTTGCGATTTTCATTCTTAAAATAGTCGAGTAAAGGCAGCTTACCCATTTGAATGACTAGGAACCTGATGATCTTTGTCACCTCTAGGACACAGTTAATAAATTAATCACATTTCTCAGGTACATATTGTATTATTTAAGCCAGAATGTCCAACACAATGTTTCTGTGATTTTACTTAGAGGAATCAGGAGTCAAATCCTTCCCTTTCCGAATATGTTCCAATGTAACAGACTTCTTGAAATAGGAAACACGTTAAATATGAATCACGGGGGCTTTGCCCAATTACTCAAATTGTTAAAATCACATGAAACACTCTGCGTCTTTTATACGGTTGTAACAATTCTGACAATTTCCAACAATAGGGACTCCTGGGGCTAAACAAATCCAGAGCCTAAAATCCCCCAGATCTGTTGTTTACAAGGTCTCTGGCTCGCTGGGGATGTCTGTCTTTGCTCTGGGAATCACCCACATTTTCCTCCCGTGCCTGCTTTGTGTTGGGAGCTGTGTTCCAACGTGCCTGTTTGCTAACTCCCCGCTCGCAGGCACCGTCCGGAGCCGTGCTGGCTGCTTCGTCCCAGCTGCCCGACGCATGGGAGTCCCTCCGAGGGCAGCTGGGACTAGCCACTCATCTCCTTCCCCAACGATCGCAATTATTCTGGAGTGCTCACGGGCTAACGGACTTCACCAGTCCCCATGACCAGCACACTCCGCCTCGATGCAGAATGGGACGGGCCGATCCACTCCAGACGGACACGCTGGCTTCGGGTCAGATATCCTCGCCCAGAATTCATCTAACATTTCGCCCCGTGGTCCCTGAAGCTTTCGACATCAGAAAACTCCATCACGAAACATCTGGTTGGTAAGTTACAGAGTGCAATGACATCCCGTCCTGTCTACACACACAGAGCACAGGAAACGAGGAGGAGGAGGCAGCTGCCGGGATAAAAACCCAACGACCCATCTGTTTTGTGGGGTTTGTTCTTTAAGCAGGACGGGATGGGGATCAGAGCCTTTTAGATGCATTCTTCATCTACTCTTCCTTGGCCTTTTGTCCTCATTTTCATGAACGGGCACACGGAAAAGACGGACCTGGTTTCTCAGACATTTCTCAGAAACCGGAACTCCCCGAAAGCGTGGCGAGCGGACCCCACGGGCACTGCAGGACCCACCATTCCATCTGCCTTGGAACTTCCTGGGAGATTACGCTAGCTCTTCTAGAGTTTGCACCGGCGATGCCCAAAGTTAATGGCTAGTCACAATTCCCGTGGAACTTCTAAAAAATATAGAGTGTTGGCTGTCACTACCAGACATCCCAATTCAAAAAGAGAGTCTGTGTGTTTTTATTATTGCTTAGAGAGAGGGTGTATCTTTGCAGTGGTGTTCACTTGGTAACTCCCTCTCAGAAAGACAGTGATTTACTTCATTCAAAGACAACTCCTTCCCTTCCTTCCTCCCTCCCTCCCCTCCTTCCTTCCCTCCCTCCTTCCTTTCTTCCTTCCTCCCTCCCTCCCCTCCTTCCCTTCCTTTTCCCTCCCTCCTTCCTTCCCTTCTTTTTCCCTCCCTCCTTCATCCTTCTTCCCTTCCTTTCCTCTCCTCTATTTTTTTCTTTATAAATAATAGCAAGTGATATAATTAGAAGAAAATAGAGAACATCTAGCTGCAGGTGTTTTACATACATTTTTCTCATATATCCACTCAACAGAATTTTGAGATAAAGATAAGGAAGGAGATAAGAACATAGAAGCTCAGAGAAGCTCCATAACCTCAGACATGACAGAGCTAAGGGTTGGCTAAGTGGGGATTCAAGCTCAGGACTGCCTGATTTCACAAGCTTTGCTCTTTCTCTCCATTAAGTCGCCTTGGGCATCTTAGCCAATGGGCTCAACATGCCCCCAGGCTGTAGGGTGGTTTTGGGTGTGCTTCTTATATGGAGCTCTCATTCTACAGCCCACCAGGCGAGTTCCTCTCGTTGGATGGCAGAAGCAAATTTGGCCAGATTGAATCATAGGAGCACAATTAGCATCTTCTCAAACGTTCCAGACTATAGCTTTCCACTGGTCAGAGCAAAGCCAATGAGGCGGGAGGCATACTCCGCACATCTTACTGGCATCACTGCAAGGACATCTAATGGTGCCCCTGGGGACACTAAGCATCTGCCACACACGCTCGGAATGGGAAGGTGATAAGAGTAGAATGTGTCTTTAGCAGCGTGAGTCAGACTGGAGTTGAGACTAATGTAGGGGTAGGTTGGTAGCACTAGTGTTATGGACTGAATGTCTGTGTCCCCCAAAACTTGTGTTGAAGCCTAATCCCCAGTGTGATGGTATCTGGAGGTGAAACCTTTGGGAGATGATCGGTTCAGATGAGGCCACGAGGGCGGAGCCCCGTGATGGACGCGATGCCCTCCCGGGAAGTGAAGGAGGCCCAGGACTCACTCTGCCCATCGTGCGAGGACAATGAGAAGGCTGCCGTCTACAAGCCAGGAAGTGAGCTCTCGCTGGGAACCGAGTCTGCCAGCGCCGTATCGGGGGCGTCTAGACTCTAAAACCATGAGATGTCAGTCCTCGTGGTGTAAGCCCCCCGGGCTGTGGTATGTCACTGCAGCAGCCCCAGCTCCCCGACACAGGTAGAGATGGAGAAAAGCAGACAGATCGAAGGGCTATTTATGAAGTATATGTGCCAGTGTCCTGGCAGGAGACAGATGGCAAATTAACGAGGATTAATCGAGGATATTAATAACAAGGATATTTACAACAGTATAGAGAGTGTTGAGAAAACCAACAGTGAAGTGGTGAAAACAAGCAATGGGAGTCGTGAGCCCTGCCCTCAGGTGGGTTTGCCAGACCCACCGATGGACACCTCCATGCAGGACTGTCTCTGCAGGGAGCTGGGGCCAAGCGCGCACAACCACGACCAAAGCCCCGCGCCAGCAGCAAGGGAATAGGAGGAAAGCCCTGCCTTCCTTCCTCCCATGCATCTCCATGGTCGATTAAGGAGGCCAAAAAGTCCAGATGATGCATTCCACGGAGGTGAGTGTCACAGAGCACAGACAGGACTGAAAGTGGCAGGACATGGCTTTGGAGGGGACATGAAGACAATCACCACCATGAGCTACCCTTTTCACCACTTAACGTACAATCTGTCCTTTTTTTCAGTGAAAAATTTCGCACCCCCAACAAAAGGAAACTCATTCCCGATCAACCACTGTCTCCTCCTAGAACGATGTCCATTTAATCAAGCTTCCACGAAGAACCAAAATGATCATATTATCCATATCCAGACTTCTTCGTGAAAAACTGTGTGGGGGTGGGGAAAGGCATGGCGGAGGGAAGAAAGGATAAATATACCACAGAGAGGCTGCAGAACCTCCCCTACACGGTCTAAATCCACTCTCCCAGCTTCCTTCTCTCACCAGTCATTCCCCTTATCTTCAGCTGGCAGGGCATGTTGGCTTGTTCATTGGTTTTTTCCTAAGTCCTATCAATAAAGGGTGTGGATCCCTAGTGGACATGAATTTGTTCAGTTCCTATTGTTTCCCGTTGACCTTGATGATGAAGACCCAACAACAGTAGGTGGCAGCTCAGGGGACATGGGGGTTTCACAGCCTCCCAGCCGTCATTGTGTGCCATCAACCCAATTTCCCCTTAGTGACTGAGACGAACCACACCGAGTATTCAGCGGCCTCTTCTGTTCTTTCCTTTCTGTCCGAAAGGCAAAGAGGCAGCCTTAGTTTGTAACTCAGCCAAACCGTGGCAGTGTCCCCAGAAGCATTCCTCCCCTGGACGCTGGGTCTCCAGACACAGGAAGCCCAAGACTGCAGAGATGTGAGGCAAACTTCTGAAACTGGGTAAGGAGATGTGACAGTGAGACAGGACTCCTGCTTCTGCCCCTTGGCTCCTGGACCCACAGAGTTTGGCTGCTGGGGAAAAAAAATACCATACCTTGGCCCTGGTGTAAAGGCGGGCGCTATGCCTTGAAGGACAGCGTCCTAACCTTGCAGGGTATCCCTCCTAATCGGTGCCATAACTTAGCATTCATCGAACTTACCACGGAATCATGCCAGCCGCTTCCGAGTGGCAGGGAGACCACTGCCAAAGTTCCTTTGTCAAAATAGGAGTCCCTAAGTCGCGGGCAATGGTGTCTGCGTAACAGCCCATGAGTTAAGGCATTCCGTAAGTCCACAAATGATTTTGGCACAAATTTTATGGGTAGGGTTGGCAGATGAGTATTCGGAAGGTTTTCGAGGACAAATCACAGCTCCCTCTGTAATGAAACAGTTCTAATATAATATCCAATATGTGGCCAAGTTTCCCCCTGAGAAAGGCCGTATCGGTCATTCAACATCGGCCTCTCGTGTTGGCAGGTCGGGCCCTCAGAAGTGGCTGAAGCCACAGCGGGCTTGGGGCAAGGGAGCCCATGTTGTCGGTCTCGCACGAGATCCCCATCGTTGCTGCCGGGACACTTGTGCAAGGTGTCCGGAGCAGCTCGGAGCACCTGCAGGAAAAGGCTGTCTCCTGGCCCACGAGGGGTCACTTTGTCAGCTGACGGCTTCCCGGGAAATGAGTGTCCTCTACTTGGCATATCTCTGCAAGACATGGGACCTTCATTCTCTGTCTCCGCTCTGCATGGCCCCTCCTCATTCCTCTTCCCTGGCCTCCCGGTCACCCATCGTCTGAGTAGGCACTGTCCAAGGATCAGCTCTGAACCTCAGGCCATCTCCCCTCCATGAACGGGACAACCAGCAGACCACTGGAGGTGCGCGCCCTAACTTTCTCGACCGTCCTGGAGGGGCTGGGGTAGAGCAGCCGCCAACTCTTCGCGGGCGCGCATGCGCTGTGACGGCCCTCCTGGAGGCCAGGGAAACACTTGCCCTCCTCCGTTAACTCATTATAGGGAGCTCCCAAGGGGCCTCTTACTGTGTGACGAGGGAGAGGCAGCAAAGCCACAGGAGCCAGGCCTGTGCGACCCAATCCCGAGCAATTTATTTGTGCCTGGTGCACCTGCTCGTGGCCAGTCTTGCATATACAATTTCCGTGTTATAACAAAATGCTGCTGTGCATATTGAAGACGAACTTTCCTGACCCAATGCTCCGTATAAACCCCGACTTTGACAGTCATAGCACAGCAACAGTTATCGGACCTGATATCCCCAGGTCCGATATTCAGTCTCTACCGGGGTCGAGGAGCAAAAGGGAGCAGCCTTTCCAACGTGGACAATTGTGATCAGAAGTGGGCGTGGTCTTCCTGAAAACCCCTACCTCTGTGTGTCAGTCTGCTACTGGAGCTTTCCAGAACCTCCAAAAGGCACCATCTCCCTCTACCACAGACACTTCTAGGCACCACCGGGTCTACCAGGGATTAAGGTCCAAGGAGCGAGACAGTTTTCACCGTACCTCAGCCCTGTGCACAGACTTCTCCTACTCCAGATTCTTTTCAAAGCTGAGAAATCGCAGGCTACCTGAAGGCAGAGCGGCAAAATCCAACATGATCTATATCGTGCCCGAATCCAGAGAGATCCTCTAAGGGCTCTGCCCCTGCAACCGGCCTCTTTCTTTGGAGGAGACAGCTTTCCATGTGAGACAAGCGGACCCTGAGGACCTCCCCAGCCTGGCGGACATCTGGAGATCCAGAGTGATTATCCCTTCATGCCGGCGATGAGGTTGCTCGTAAGCACTGTCTCCGATGTCCATTTCACATGAAGTTACTGGGATAAGAGACCAGCGTGATGGGCTAGTCGAGGCTCCTCCAGAACTGTGCCAAAAAGCGGGAGGTTGGGCATAGCCCTGTGGTGTGGCCATAAAGGTTTATGGCTCCCCCAGCAGATGAAGGCAAACTTCCTCTGGTTATCTTTACTGATGGGCATTGCGAAGAAAGTTTACTCAATCAATGGGGGCATGGCGTGTATCAGCGGCCAGAGGCGACGTTGATTTATTCCAGTGAACATACTACATCTGCTACAGCAGCTGTGATTGTTATCACTACTGATTAAGTTTGTGATAATCCAAGTCATTCTGCAAGACCCATCTGGCTTCTCGACAAGCCAAAGGAGTGAGTGAGAGGAGGATGTGATAGGAATTCCCACTTCTGCTTCCTCACATCTTGATGGAGACACAAATCTCCATTACTCTCCCATGTCATTCCGTTTACTCTTGTGAAGATGAGGGCATTTCCGGGAATTTCCATTTGGGTCCTTGCTACCGTGATAGTGTTTGCTCTGATGGTAAGACCTCTGTGGGGATTCTGGTGGTTGTTAAATATATTTATAGTCTCCAGGACTTTGTCAATAGCCACAGATAAACTCACAGCCTAACTGGATCCTCTGTGAAATAGATTCATGCCACCCGTCTATCTATCACCTGCTGCTTTTCTTTGGCCGACAGACCATCATGATATTTTGCGTCTCGAGGGATTAACATCTTATCAGAGAGATTATTTTGTAATCCCTAGAAAATCTAAATTGTTTCCATTCCCCAATGTACAGCTGTCCTGTGGCTAGATCACAGGTCTTTCTCGGGATGTTTGGAGAAACAGCCATGATCTGCCTTTTTGATAAGTGGCAAGGTTTTCCCAAACATCTGGTGAAAATAGGTGGATGAAGGAGCCCTTCGCTGAGCCATGGGCCTCTGAAGGGGGGCAGTACTGGAGACAATGGCGGGCGCAAGCAGAGGGAGCAGGAGAAACCAGAGTCCCATTTGTGACACATCGAATTTAAGAGGCTTTGAAACATCCAAGTGGCAATGTCTCATAAACACTTAGATACAGGATCCTGAGCCAGAAATCTCTAATGGAAAGGCATTATCAACCAGGTAGTAATTAAAGCCATCAACCTGGGTAGTTACGTAGTGGAAAGGCAACATTCAAGATTTCTGTAGAAAAGAGGACCCAGCAAAGAGGTCTAAGACACACGATCCAGGACGGTACAAGAAAAATCAGGAAGATGGGAAATTGTAGAGACCACGGGAATAAAGTGTTTCAAGAAGTAGGAAGTGGTCAGTCTATTGTGTCAAATGTTGCTAGAAATTAAAAAAAAAAAAGGTGGAGGGGAAAATGCCTTTGTCGTTTGGTGACACGAGATAACCGGTGACCTTTGCGAGAGCTGTTTCTGTCAAACTCTGACGGCAGAAGCCAGGAGGGGTTTCCGCCAGTGCGACGAAACCCTGCTTCTATCAAATTATTCTGTCCTTCAAAAACCACGTGGCTTAACATTTTTTGAGCTTTATTACGTGTGTTGATTTTGGTTCCTGCTTTATCGCATTTTCAGGATCCACATTCCAGAGGCAATTAGCCACGGACCATCCGTTGGCTTAGCTTGCTCAGACGTAAGTTTGGCTCAAGCCTCGCTCACACACCTGTGAGATCTGTCCAAAAGGGTTCAACTGCCTGAGCTCCGTATTTGTCTCGCGTGCTTTCGTGAGGATAAACAGAAGTAACTGGGGGACAGCTGGGAGGCTCGCCTCACGCCGAAAGGGATGCTTCGTCATGTCGTCATTAACATAGCATCGTCTATCACGAAGAAGAATCAGCCTGGGATTTTTCAACCCAAACATCACAGCCTTTAATTCCTCTCACTGTGGCCAGAAATTCGGAAATTTGCACGATTTGTTGCATTTCGCTTTCCCGTGCGCTTTGAGATATTCCCCCATGCAAGGGATCTCTCTTCCCATCTGTGAGTTTGCATAGTCTTGGTTCTCTACACCTGCTGGCTTTTTGTGTCGTGATTCATGGGTGAATTACACTGGGCATGGAATCGATGTATTAAGTACCACTGGGAATTTAATTATTCCAAAAAGACGGACAACACTAAGGAGACATGGGTGACACGAGGAAGACAGAGTGGTTGGGACCTCAGTATTGACTTGTAAAGAACATTAATGCCTAAGCAGGAAGAGTTTGGCTAACTAAGCAGTAACTGGGGATTTAACCACTCATGATTCTGTGATCAAGGTGAGCCCAGAACGACACCAGGCTGAGAAAACTAGACACGGACCGACAGCTCCAGGAGTCCATTAAAATCGTTCTCTACATTATGACTCAGGACTCTTAGTAAAGAGACTCATTCCCAAGGCTTTAGTCATTTGTTTGGAGATGAATGGCGTGCTTCTGGTTTCCACATCTCACGTTTAGTGCAGAAGTAGTTAGGTCTTTCTGTAAACGCAGATTGTTTCCACGTGATAAGAATTTACACACGGTATAAATTCCCTTGTATGTGTCCCATGATTTGAGTCTTGGAACGTAGACCAGTCAGTAGCAAGGTGGATGAACCCATCAAGTTGGTGACACAGCTCTTCACCCTGCGTGGGGACACAATGGAAGACAAGTCTGAAGAGACTCAGCCAACAGATTGGGAAGTGATACTGAATAATAAGTAGGTTGGAATGCCGCAGTCGGTTGGTCAGCGATGATTCCCCATGTAGGCCACACTTAAGAACACACACAGATTCATTCACTGTCTTCTCCCCCGCCCCCGTGTCTGACCAGGTACTCTGTAAATAGTGGGTGCAAATCAAGGGGAATAATGACGACATCAACAGTCATGACTGCCACGTAGTGTGCTAACTGTTCTGCAGGCGGGACCTCGTTTGATCCGCACACCAGCACTGCGAGCTGGAGGTCAGAGCCCCGTTGGGCGAGTAAGCACAGGAAGCCCAGAGGGGTGACCTATCATGGCTACTGAGCAGAGCGGGCACCCCAGTTCATGGCGGGATTCTAGGCGCCATACTTTTAATCCCTGCCCCCCGCCATAACGTACGATTACTGTAGTGTCCCCCATTTCCCTCGACTATGCAAATCCCTGACCTTGTTTCATAGCTTCTCTTGATATTGGCTGATGGTGAAGGTGATGTGGAGGAATCAAAAGTGATCTCTGCGTTAAAAATAATCTACGTTATGATCGTAACTCTGTCAAATTACATGCAAGGATGAACAAGTTCTGTAAACAAAATAATAATAAAAGAAAGAAAGAATTGTCACATGTCATGAGGGAGAAATTGACTGTAAACTTTTTTTCTTTTCTAATATGGACATTTTTTATATTTTCAGAATGTGTGACTTTTTTTCTAAATTTAAAACCCTGCAATTTTATATAAAAAACAATTTTATCAAAGGTAACATCCCTTGGAGAACTTAATAATTAATTCTGAGGGAGACAAACTCGAGTCGGAGAAGAGGCAGCATAAATATTGACATAGACAAATGGCGTGTGATTTGCAGCTGCCTGACATTCTTTCTCAAGGTGAGCGTTGAAGTGTCAGGCGGAGAAAACTAAACAGAGCCGAGCCCACCAAGAAGACGGCTCTGGGGGGAAAAGTAACATGATTTATCAGAGGAAAGGAATCCTGACGAAGGAAGAGAGAAGAAAACTTTTTAAACCATAGCGTCAAGGAATGTCCCACTCATTAGAAGAGACCTAGACAAGTAGGATGGTCTGAGAGTAGACGGCCCGTGTAGGTTTTTTCCCTTTGTTCTCCATTTCTGAAATGTGCAATTCTAAATACGCATTGCATTTTTAAGAACAAAATTTTAAGTCAAATTCAATTCTGTTTGTATAAG